>OMNN01099665.1:9788-20232 GCA_900302755.1 Chromis chromis | reverse complement strand
TATTTCAAGTAATGTTCCTATGAAGGTCAAAGTAAACTAAGGCACAAAGTTTTAACATTCAGAGGATGTTTGGAGGATGTTGTCAGATAATGTTGCATGATAAGAAAAGAAGATCCAACTAAAAGGAAACTTCCTGCTGAAAACATTACTAGAACTTTGCGGAACTTTTTTTTACAACGCTTAGAACAAAAGAATTCTAGCTGGGTTAACATTAAATTTTATCCACATTAGGTCATAACGATCTAATGACATTATCACCAAACATTAGAACAGAATAGAATATTCTTTATTGATCCCCCATTGGGGGAAAAAAAATATTTAAAAAAATATTTCATGTAAGAAAGAATATTAATAATTAAGTAATAATGTATGTCCACAAAATAACAACAATTAAGTAATAAAATAAATATGTACACAAAACATTTGAGTATAAATAAATATAAAAACCAGAGCAAATTTGCTGTGTTATGGTGATGACTGGTGACTAATTGGATGAAACCAGTTTTATCAGCCAGTGATGCTGATGTTGTAGAGTCTTATTGCAGTTGGGAGGAATGACCTGCAGTAGCGCTCCTTCTTGCAGGGTGGATGTCGCATTACTGGAATGTCTTTAGTTATCTTACCTTTCAAAAGAAAATTTTAGGAACTTAAAGGAAACTTTTTGTGGAAAACAATAGTAGAGTTTTGCAGAACTTTCTCAGAACATTTTGGAACAAAAAATCTAGCTGGGTTAACATTCAATTTTATCCACATTAGGGCATAACGATCTAATGACATTATCACCAAACATTAGAATAGAATAGAATATTCTTTATTGATCCCCCATTGGGGGAAATTCAGTTGAAACAGCAGCATCCAAAGAAAAAATATAAGTAGAAATGTAAGAAAAAATAACAATAATTAAGTAATAAAGTATGTCCACAAAATAACAACAATTAAGTAATAAAATGAATATGTACACAAAAAATTAGAGTATAAATAAATATAGAAACCAGTGCAAATTAGTTATGGTGATGACTGATGACTAATTGGATGAAACCAGTTTTATCAGCCAGTGATGCTGATGTTGTAGAGTCTTATTGCAGTTGGGAGGAATGACCTGCAGTAGCGCTAGGGTGAGATGTCGCACTACTGGAACGTCTTTAGTTATCTTACCTTTCAAAAGAAAATTTTAGGAACTTAAAGGAAACTTTTTGTGGAAAACATTAGTAGAGTTTTGCAGAACTTTCTCAGAACATTTTGGAACAAAAAATCTAGCTGGGTTAACATTCAATTTTGAGCATTTTAGGGCATAACTGTCTAATAACGTTATCACCAAACATTACTGGAATGTGTTTAATTATCTTACCTTTATGAATAACATTCTGGGAACTAAAAGAAAACATTATTACTAAACATTAGTTACTGTACCTTTACAATGGCTAAAAAAAACATTACTTAAAGAGAACATTCTGGGAACTAAAAGAAAACTTCTTGCTGAAAACATCAGTAGAATTTTGCAGAACTTTCTCAGAACATTATTGGAGGGGGGGGATTCTAGCTTCTATCCATGATTTGTAAGACCAGGTGTAATCTTACCTCTGAACAGAAATCCTATTATAACACCACATCACACCTGATATTTGTCTCTGTGGAGTCAAACATGTTCCAAAACCTGTTTTTTCTGGCCGTTGTACTGCCTCTGGCTTCTGTCTGAGATCACATGTGACTGGTGGCAAGTAGCCCGGAGGTGGGCTGCTTCTCTGTTCAACATACTCCACATTGGAGCCCCTGCATCAGTCACCGCAGCAGGCAGCAGTGGGCTGCAGTTCCAGGGCTATTCTTGGCTCTCCCTGTCACACACACTAACAGTATGCATGCTCACACACACACCTGTCTCCGGCTGTTTCTTCCAGTGTCTCCGTGAGGTGGGAATATTAACAGTGGCAGGCAGGAGCTGCAGCACGCTCCACCTGTCCTGAGGAGACGACTGCTGGGGAATCAGAGATGAAACCGGCTACCTGACTCATGTTGCGCCGCGGTCCTCATTTAAAGCTTCACCGGGAGGATTTTTATGAAGGAGTGCACGAGTCAGCAGCCTTAAATTAAAGTGACAGACTCCAATATGGTGGACCATCTAGCCACAGGATGGGTCAAATTAAAACTAACACTAATGACTGTTTGCAGTTACCTTTTACTGTCATTTAGAGCCAATAATAAGCCAAAACCAAAGTCTAGATTTGATTTATTTGTAGTTAGTTGATTCGTAAACAGTTCAATAACACTAAAAAGCATGACACTAAAAGACAGTAAACATAATCTGCAGTTTGTTTTTGCTCTTATTTTGCAGAAGAGGGTTCTTTTAAGGCTTTCATAATTACATGTTATCTATTTTTTCTCTCATTGCTCTCCAGAGTATCTGTGCTCTGTTACAAGTTTATTGTAAAGCTCCTGGTTGTTGCTCTGGTGGTTTGCTTTTTCCCTTTTAATCCTCAGAGAACTAGGAATAACAATGATTAGTGCGTTTACACTTTTAGCAGCATAAGCAATCATTTGGAGGAGTGTTTCTGAAGATGCAATGAGTTTAAGTCATTCATCATTTAGCTCTGGTTTGGTCTCCACCAACTCCTAAGGGGAATATCTGGCTCTTTAAATGAAACGGCTGCTTGCTCCTATAAAGTCAGAGGCTTTATAAAAGAAAGCAATGAGTTTAAAGGCCTATTGCAAGGCACTAGTTTTACCTGTGGTCCTCAAGTGATCTAGAAATTCCCCCACATCTGCATTTCCTGCCGCACATTTGCACAGTGTAAGCAAAGTCTGTGTTTGAATTGAATTAACTGACATTATCACCGAATCAAGATTTTGCTGTTCTGATGGATTTGAGCTTTGTATGAATGGGTTTGTAGCAACATAGGCCTCCTGTTAAGTTTGGAGAACCCAACATTCCTCATTCATTTATGATAATAAAGGCAGCCTCCATCATTTTTAAGCACGAAAAAGGCAGAAGAAAGGTGCACAGAAAACAAAAAACCTTGAAAAATAAAAATTTGGCACTAATTTTTATCATAGGACCTCTACATTATGTTTGGTAAAATATGGTAGATCATTTGAACTTAAGAAAGGGCAGATTTTTTATTAAGATCACAGAAAGATCGCAATATTACAAAGTAGTAGAAATGTCCCAGTATTACTAGTTCCATGCAAATAGGGCAAAAGATGCTAAAAGGCTCTGCAGATTTGTGTGATAATTCTCTGTGTGAAACTCACTGTATAATAGCTATGTTGGTTCTCAGTGCTAAATGCATTATTTTCGCCAAAAAAAAAGGCTGTGAATTGTGTGAGGAACATTTTTAGGGTCAATTCTTGGGGTTTGTCTCATCAGTGTTGCAATTTAGAAAACAACTGAAGCTTTGTGGTTATCACTGATCTATTTTAACCCAAGCTGTAGATCATTTCGTAACAGTCAGCAGCTTGTTTTATGTCCATTCGGGAATCTGTAGTGAGCACGCATGCACAACAGGGGGTATATCATCATGTTCACGTTTCCGCATCTGCATTCTGCTGTATGAGCTCCACAAGTGAATAAACCTCCACTTGATGTTAATCCTGTTCAAGAGTATCTGTGTCATAACCATATACATGGTGTCAGAAGACTACACAGACTTTTCTCTTCTGGGTAAGCTGAGGCAGCATCAGGATCATTAGCATCGCGCTAGGAAAGCTAACCTACCTGACAGTAATGGCGGACGGATTCCACAGGCCAGATCCCTTGAACTTTGATGGAAATATCGCAAAGAATTTGCAGATCTTTGAACAGGAGTTTCGTAAACCTTAAAGGATAGTTTTGGTGCCTACACCTAACCAAGTAGTTTTGTAGCATAAATAAAAGCAAAAAGCGACTGAAAACAAAGTAAACGGTGAGCAAAAATGCTAAACAAAACTCAAAGTGGAATCTTATGGGTTAAAGTCCTGTGGTTTATACATCCTTCACCATCTGTGCAACCTCCTTATGTGGTCTTTGTTGCTCCTTATATGAATGAAGGTGAAAAAAAACGTGTTGGCCAATTAAAAAAATAAACCAAATCGTAATTTATTGTGAATATAACACATTTTTGAACTTTGTATGAACGTAGCTATTACATGCTTGCGTTGCACCTTTGTATAAAGTCATTCATTTTAGTCATCAAATCTGTAATGATGGATATGATGATTCATTCAAAACATCTTGGGTTAATGTGTAAGAAAATGTTCAATATGTTGTGTAAATACTGTACACACGTTTACAGGTTTAATAGCACTTTCCCACTGAAACAATGGTTTGGTCTCTTCCAGTTGAATTTATGTGAGGAACTCGTCTGCTGAATAGTAACCTGGTAATTACCTTGTGCTTTTGGCCGGCCTCTCAAGGCTGAAGGGGTCTCAGACTCTCAGACTGAAAAATGCATTCAGACCTCAGCAAGGACCTTGAGAGACGGTCAGAAATAGCTGCCTCTTAAGATGTGCACAGTCCAGTCCGCCGTGAAGAGCATCGCACTGACTGGTGCTTCATTTAGACGCTGCCACCGGCCTCGCCTCCAGATCTCTCCGTCAGGTCACAAACACTTGATGGCCTGTCAAGTGTCAGCTGAAGTACCGTCGCTATTCTGGGCCCCTCGTCGTTTCTTGGGACTCATAAGTCATTATCGTCTCCGCTTAGAAAAACATGTTGTGTGAAAATAGGACTGTTGTGGAGTCGGAGGCAAAGAAGTAAGAGAAGACGAAGAAAGAATACATATAGAGGTTTGTGTCAGCGACCTGAATGTGTTCATGCAGAGGAGAAGATGGAATCTCAATCCTATGAGAAATAGAATTAATGGTTATCCTCTAATCAGGCAAATAAGTCTATTCTTAATTTAGCCATTAATTATATCTTGTAATTTGGCAAACAGCGCACAATGTCTGCCAAGTATGCCCCCTGACGCCCCTCGTGTTTTCCTCAGCAGCCCTCAGTCTGTTTCCTATCAGACTTTCAATCAAATGGAAGACGCTTCGCTAATTTAATATTGAGTGGCGAGAAGGCGCAGTTAGACGGAGAGAAGAGTCTCACAACTTAAATAATTAGACCCATGTCCCTCCCGCAAGACATTTGATCCCGCAGTCTGTTCGCTGAATTTCATCCGCCGGCTTTACTTTGGGTTGGGTATTGACATATTTTAATTGCTTTTATATTGGGGTCTCATCAGTCCGAGATTACACGGTGTAAATTTGTCGATTTTAAATGACTTATTATTGAGAAAATTCCAGTTGAAATTGCAGCCATTGTCTCGTCTGTGTGTTTGATGTGCGTGTGTTCTTCTCTCTGCAGTGTTTGCCGATCCGCGGTCATGGATTTGTCTTAGACAAGTACAAGTGCCACTGCAAGAAAGGATTCTACCACCCCAACAGAGTCGCTGTCAATGGATTTACAAGTAAGTCATGTTATAGCACTATGAGATCCCTGCATGTGGACTTTATTCATGTGCTCACATTCAGACATCAGCTATAAGAAGAGTTTGTTTAGTCAGATTCTAACATGCAAACAACCTGTGGGCCTCTACTTGTTGGTGAAGGTATTTTCTTGACTTTTGACACACATGACACCAACTTTTGTACATTTTAAGGCTTGAAGCACTGAAAATGTCTGTACCTAAAAGGTGTTTGAGGGTCTGGAGAAGAAATAGAGAGAAGGGAGGCTCATAAAATATTGGAAGAATCAGCTGAAAATCACATTAACAAGTTGAACAATAACAAATTATGCAAAATGACCAAAAATTTTAAGTGCATTTTCCTGTTTTCTGACTCGTTTGTAGTTGTAAATGTAAATCTTGACCCGATCAAAGAGATTAGAGATACTTCGAAGGTATAAGATGCTACAAACATTAGCCTTGCGAGCTTTAGGCATCTCAAACCACTTTAGAAAGACAAGAAACCAAACCTAATTGTTGCTGAATGAGAATGTTCATATAAATTTTAAAGGTCTAAATGGCCGAAAAAAGCATGTCTTTTTCACCATTTCCTCATAAGGAAACCATAGTCTGCCAATTGTACCCAAGTCCAAATGAAAGATGCAAAGAATACCCAATATGCCTATCTCTTAAACTATTTTAACCATCTCTAAACAGCATATAGAGCATAATAGGCCTTCAGCTATTGCCAAATTGGTCAACATTACAAAACAAATAGCCTATTTATTACAGTGCTTTTCCAAAGTAGTGCAGTCATGTGCAATATTGAGCAAATACTCAAGAAAACAAAAGTTCTTTTTAATCGATAAAGTAGATCTACTTTATTAGAACACAATGTAGGGTTCCTTCAGGCAGTTTCCATACATATACAGTTGTATATTCTTGCTACATGACAAAAATACGCAATAGTATTTTCCGTAGACATATAATTTTCCATTTTTGCATCTAAAGCAACCTTGGTGAACTTAAAGCCGTATGAATTTGAAGCTTTCTCGTGCCTGAAAGTAGATTAAGACTCAAAATCTCATTAACTCTCGAGAATTAAAGTGGCTTGTAGATACGTTTTAGGGTTAAACAGTCAGAATTAGCATAAACGTTCATTCTTGACCTTGAAAATCAACCTTTTTCATGGCACACATTGTGACTCATTATAAGAGCAGCCAAAGCACATGTGGAACAGCTGGCATTAAAAATGGAATGACTTTAATCTCATGCATCAAACCCTTGATCTCGCCTAAATGGAACATAACCATTATTAATGTTGTTAATTATCCCTGTGCTCATGCTTTGACAATGCAAGCTGTGGAATAAGCTACATTGATGCTTTTAATGGAGCTTTTACTACTGACTAAGCTCTGCTGAGGTCCATGAGATGTGACTAAAAGCTCTGGAAAAAGCCAGAAAGTGGTTAGATTGAGAAACATTTAAAACTTTAATGTTTATCTCAATACTTTTTGCCATGGATGCAGTTATTTACTGTTATTTACCCAAATGGTAACCATTTAATTACTTAAAAAGTAAGTAAATGGTCTGCACTTATATAGCGTCTTTCTACCTTATTGATACTCAAAGCGCTTTACAGTGTGTTTCACATTCACCCATTCACACACCAATGGCGACAGAGCTTCCATGCAAGGTGCCTGCCTGCCATTGGGAGCAACTTGGGGTTCAGTGTCTTGCCCAAGGACACCACCCAGGGATCGAACCACCAACCTTACAATCAGTGGACAACCCACTCTACCACCTGAACCACAGCCAGTACAAAAATGTGCCACTCAGAATCAAAAAAGAGTGAAAGAATGTGTGTTTACAAGGAATTTTTGGCCTAAAAATCAAGCCATGAGTTAGAAAAGTTGTAGAAACCCTTTCACAATAAGACTTCACGTGAGTGCAAGTTGTGTGTTTATTATGTGAGCTTCAATGTGACTTTATATTTAAGAATATCAAGCTCCTGAAGTTATTTTCTCCCTGCTTATTTGATGCAACAGCTGCACATTTGCGTGCATATTTGCAACAAAATGCAATTTGTACTGCATGCTTTTATGAAACCACATTGCAAATTGTTTGGAGGTTTGTTAAGTTTTTTCTTTTCAGTCCAAATATAGCAGATGACTTGACACTAAGCTCATTTTATTAATTCCAACTTCGCTTAAAAAGTTGCACTTTATCCAGAGGACCGTCAGCTATTTGCAGGAACCCTATCTGCCCTGTCTGGAAATTGAAGTAGCCCCGGTACCTGGGGAGGCTAATCTGGCTCGAGATGGGAAATATCTTTTTAATGGTAGTTACTTTCTCCGGTTTATTCTGTCTGCTGCGAGTTAATTAAAAAAGGCTTTTGCAGACACAGAACCCCAGTGGTTTTCACCTGCCCTCCATCACTTTCTCCGCCATGCTTTCATTTCACTCCACTTTCCCTCCCGCCTCATCCCACTCAAACCCTCACACACAATGTTCCTCTGTGTCTGTCTCAATTTTACCCTCTTTTCTCATTCATTTTCCTTCCCCTCCTTCCTTTTCTTCGCTCGGTTTTTCCGCCATCCTATTGCTGTGCTCTCTAAAATTCCTCTTCTTCATGCACCAAAAAGCAAAAGGCTCCACAATGTTCCTCTCTCTCTCTCTGTCTCTTGGATATCTGTGCTGTCTGTTTTGCCGGAGTGCACACAAACTTGCATGCTCTTGTGTGCAAGTCTGCATGAAAGCCGAGTGTGTGTGTGTGTGTGTGTCTCTGAGAACACAACAATAGAGAGGAAAAGCAAGCCTGTTAGCGAGGCGTATAGTGCTGCAGTCTGGCCCACCATGGGGCCAATAACAAGCCTGTTAATCCACAAGGGGACATCCTTGACACTCCTTTGCAGAGGAAGCCTGTGCAACTCACTTTCCTTTTGTCTCCCGGTGATCTTCCACTGTGGATCTTGCATATAAATACGAGGGAGAAGTTGCTGTAGCTAAGCTTCCTCGCCGACTGCCACTCAGAATGTAGTAGCAAACAAACCAATGAGAAACGAGCTAAAGGATGTGACTCATTGCTACGGAGATAAGTAGTCCTTTTGAAGGGATCAATGATGTGCAGAGTCATAGCTTTGAAAAATAGGCCAGTTTCTTTTTAAAGGCAAAATCCCTGCAAATCTCTGAGACAATGGCTGTTTCCAATAAAGCCTCTATAAAACCTCTATAAGTCCAAAAATTCGTTATCTATCCAACCATATGGGCATCTCTCAAGGGATTTCTATATAAACTGGTCCACTTGCTGCTCGTTGTCCCCGGGGTTTGTTTGGTTTTTACCTTAGTTTACCCTGGGAAGGTGTTTTTTTTTTAGCTTTTGCAATCATTTCCACAACGTCCAAGAAGCTTCCACTTCTCGCAGAACTTATACTCCAACCTCAGCAGTAATGCATTTATATTCCCCACCCAGATCTTCTCCACAGACTCCCCATCGTCCCCCGTCCTTGCCGAGGTAAAATAACAAAGTGCCGGCACATCTCTGTGTGCTTTACACCGGGAAGCCACAGTCATCAGCCCCGTATGATATGCCGGCGACTGAACAAGGTGCAGCAGTGTTGACTTTTCATGTTCACACATATAGATCCATCTCTCTCGTGTTGACACAATGTCGATGGCTCCTTGTAAGGTCAGAGAGGGATAAGCATCTCCACGGATCCGGAGGAAAATTCAATAACAAGGAAACTTAAAATGATCGCCGCCGCTGCCTCTAACATCTTTGTAATCGTGGAATATGATGTGCAAAATGTGAATTGACATTGTGTTAAAATGAAACCTGAACTACACACTTACAGGGAGCATTTTAAAGAGAAGGTTTCTGTAATGGAATGTGACACTAAATTGGGTTTACTGTCCCTAAAGCAATGATTACAAACCTTTTTTTGTCAATAGTGCTCACAAAGCCAGATTTATTTAGTGATTATTGAGCGATTAGTGTTTCCCAAAGCCTAAGATGATGTCCTCACACGTCTAGTTCTGTCCACAACCTGACAATATTAAGTTTACTGTCATAGTGAAGTAAAGAAACGGGAAAGTATTCAAATTTATGAAGCTGGAATCAGAGGACTTCTACTTTCTTTCTTGAAAAATTACTCAAACGGATGAATCGATTGTCACAAATGGTGATTACCATAATAGTCGACAACTAATCGATTAATCATTGGAGTTTTATTTAACACTATCAGTTAAATTAAAGTAGATACTCTTGCGTTAGTTTTCATGCAATTTGAAGGTGATGTTTAGGTTTGTTTGGTGATGTTTGCAGTTGTATGACTACCAGAAGTGACAGAAGCTGGATGGTTCAATCATTTATACTTTAACTATATTATTATTTCCCACTGATTTTAATGAACAGTTTATAAGTCCAATTGTATATCTGTTTATTAATATATATTTCTAACGATTTCAACCATATATCTAACGTACTTTTAGCTTAAAACATGCAAATGATTATTTATTCCTTTTTTCTAATTAAGTACTGTCCAATTTCTTTTCATTCATTAGTGAATACTAACGAGAATCAATTCTTTCAGTTAGCAGTTTCAACTGCTTAGCCATTAACTTTTGCTAACAATTCTAACCGTTTGCTCATTTCTTTTAGCCAACAATTTCAAATGTTTATTGATTACTTTTAGCTAATAGTGTCAGTTATTTATTCATTTGTTTTAGCTAAGAATTTAAATTCTTATCCATGACTTTTAGCAAGTAATTTCAGCTGTTTATTCAGTTATTTTAACTAACAGTTTCAACTGTTTTCCATTACTTGTAGCTAACTGTTGGAACAGCATTCATTGTCTTAGGTAATTATTTTACTGTTCATTAATGACTTAAAGCTCTCTATCATTACCTATTGTATTCAATGTGTAATTATTTTGTCAATTACTTTATCCTACAATTCTAACTGTTTATTTATTACTTTCAGCAAACTGTTAATTGTTTTTCCTTACGTTTCCATTACAGTTGCAACTTTCTTCCAACAAAAT
>OMNN01099664.1:24597-50290 GCA_900302755.1 Chromis chromis | reverse complement strand
TACATGCATTTACCAGTTTTTTTGTTCTCTTGTATGGTATTAAGGTTTTGAGCTCTTTCTTATCATGAATACACCAATCAGGCATTATGACATTATGACCACCTGCCTAATATTGTGTTGGTCCCCCTTATGTGGTGAAAAATGCTCTGAACCATTGGGCATGGACAAGAGGACCTCTCATGGTGTCCTATGGGGTCTGGCACCAGGACATTGGCAGTGGATCCTTTGGGTACTCTGGGTTGTGCAGTGGGGCCTCTGTCAATCAAGCTTATTCAACGGCGTCCTGTTGATGCTTGATCAGAATGGGGTCTAGGAAGTTTGGAGGTCAAATCAACATCTTGGGCCATTGTCATGTTCCTCAAGATGTTCCTGATTGTTTGATGTTTTTGCCATGTGGTGGGGTGCATTTTCCTGCGGGGGTAGGCCAGTGACATTTGGGATTTCCATTTGCATGAGGGAGTGTGCTTGTTCTGGGACAATGTTTATTTGGGTGTCTAAGTCTCATCAACACGGATGTTAAAATCCAAGGTTTTCCAGCAGAACACCACATAGAACCAATATGATCAATGTTACTTACTTCACCTGTCAGTGGTCATAATATTGTGGGTGATCGGTGTAAATGTTGGTTCTTGTTAGCAGAAACCAATGTGCCTTTTTGAAGATATCAGTATCACTTTGGTTTAAATGTTACTCCTGGGATTCATCAGTTTTTGCAGACATTTACTGTAACTTATATTACATCAAGTGCCTTTCAAGAAAATTGTGAATGTGGGGGTGGTAGTCTGAAATCCTCAAGTTAACCACCATGGTTAACCAGTTTGATAGCTAATTCTCTGGAGTTCTCATAGATCATCTCCTTCGCTATAATGTGCAACCTCATATACTCTATGATGAACCCTGCCAGAAGAGATGGTAATTAACATATAGAGTTGATGCTGCAAAACTCAAATTCATTGAGTGTCTTAAGGATCTTAAGGATTAACACTTTAAGGCTTAAATCGCATTAACACTCACCAAATCCATAGCAGTCAGAGATTAGTTTTCAAGCCTCAAGGGATTGTTCCAAACATTTTGCTATACACAGCTGTTTCAGTGCTATAAAGGATCATGCGCCAAACCAAAAATCAAAACTTACACGTTTTTAGTTTTTTTTTTCCCTACCCTTTGTCTCCAACATGTACCTTTAAGCCCTAAATAGTCTACCATTTGCCTTTTCTTTCTAGTATTATGTCCTGTTCTCCTTCCTAACAATGACAGTGATTCCAGCATTAGTATACAAGTCACATACATGTCACAGTGGTGCAGACTGGATATGGAAGGAAGATGACATTTATCACAGTGATGAAAACACACTGATTTGGAAACATTGAAGTCAAAGTCCTGAAATAAAACAGATGTAATGAGAACACAGCCTTTAATTTCTGAGATTAATGAGGATAATAGCATTCTGGCTTTTGTTCAGAATTTCATCCCTGACAGATGCACTGCAGCAGCAGTGATGGGGGCGGCAAAATATCATGTCACTTTTTTTGTATAAGGATTAATAACTTTTAGTCCAACCCTCCCACTGACAGAACAAATGATTAGAACGAGCTGGTTTTGGGGCTTCTGAGACAGCATTCAGCCTGAACCCAACTGTCCTTTGATCTCTATCTGCTCTGCTGGAAGGGTCTCTTCGGGTGAAATAGATGCACCTCTCCAACTGTCTTCTTCACTGCATTCTCGAGACCTTATTTTCTGCTCTGTTTGCCACCTCCAGTCTGTGTTGACATGATAAGGACTACTAGTGTCATCTTAATAAGGTTACACCTCTTCAATTTGCTGCATTAGGATTCTCATACACAAAATCCATACACAAATGACATGTGTGTGATACTCAACCTTGGTTAACTCTTGATGCCTGAATTGTGTTTATATACAGTAAGTGTTGTCACTTACTGTTACAATTTACATTTAATATATTGTATATCAAATTGCAGATACAAATTTCTTTTATTATTTTTCAACCTGCTGAGTATTTTTCTCCTAATTGACAATGGTCTGGTCTAGTCCAAGGTGTTTTAAATGAAAATATGAAGCATGGTTTATATTGAGTAAATAAATGCATAGTTTATTCAAATCATTGAAGATAGTATTAACAGTCTTCTTCCATGGCACTGTAAATCCATGATGTCCATCTGATATGGTGTTTGTATTATGTCTGTCTGCATGTAGGCATATGTGTGTGTGCGTGTGCGTGTGTGTGTGTGTGTGCGTGTGCGTGTGCGTGTGTGTGAGTGTGAAGCAAGTGTGGTGTGAATAATTCATGAGGTCATAAAGATGACTTCGAGACAGAGGGAGTCTTCATTCACCTCTATATCCCATTCTGTTTCATCCTCCCTTAGACAGCCCTCTACCATTGATGAGAAACACGGGGCCGCATGGCTCAGTCAGCAACACTCAAATAGAGCAAATCTCCTGGGCACGGTTACTACAGAAAAGATCGCGTCAAATTGTTGACCCAATCATGTTTCAGATACCGCCGGCCCATTGAGAATTGTAGTCTCACCATACACGATACACTAAAAAATGTTTTTTTTTTTGGTGGGGAATATGAGATATCTAACTTCCCTTGATGTGCAGTCAAGCGGCACTTTAACTTGATAAGGCTGAATAATTTCGTAGGCTACGACGCACTTTCTTTTGACAGTCATGTTGTTAAACCATGGGAATTTCATTATTTAGTTTTACATATGGGAAATCTGGATTCCAGTTTATTTCCATTTCAGTTGGGAACACTCTTTTTGTCATTGAAAAACAGTTTTCTAAGCTACTGCTCACACTGATCAGCCATTACAATAAAACCACCTGCCTCATATTGTGTAGATCCCTCTCATGACAATTAAATGAACTGTCAGGGCACAGACACAGGACCTCTGGGGTTGTCCTGATATTGGCAGCAATCCTTTGGGTCCTGTGAGTTGCGTGTTGGGGTCTTTGTGGATAAAGATTGTTCCAACACATCACATGGATACTCAATCAGATTGGGATCTCCGGAGTCTGGAGTTTGGGTCAAAACCTTGGGCTCTCTGCTCAAGAATGGTTTGAGGAACTTGACAGTTTTTGCTGTGTAGCAGAATGTATTGCCCTTCTGGAGGAGGCCAGTGGGTAGTACGGCTGCCATGGGACATGGGAATTATGTGGGTGGTACGTGGCAACATGACAATCATATGAATGTCAGGACCAAAGGTTTCCCAGCATAATATTGGATTGTAACATGATCAATGTTACGCACCTTAACTAGTGTTATGACTGATCAGTGTAAATGTTTTGTAATTATCAGGACAGGCTGTGTTCTCTATAATGTTCCCTGTATGATACAAAGCAGCAGGTGATGGATTCAATATGGGAGCATGCTCAGGCCTTCCCATGGGCACCCAGAACAAACACAATTCATGGTGATATGGAAAATATAATTTTGAGAGAATCTTGTGAAAACATGCTCTTGTGTGTATAGATTGATAAGAAATCAAAGCACGAGGAGGCTGGAAGAGAGAGCAGCAAGCACAGCTATTTAACATCAGCGTGTCAGGGAGTAAGGGCAGAGATGAATGAGGAGCAGACAGCTGAAATGAACTGCCTTAGTTTGAATGTGAGATTTGATCGGTGTTAGTTTAGAAAAGGTTGTGATCTGCTGATGCTGCTGCGTGACTAATATGTTCCATCTAAACTAAGGCAATGACTCATGAGTGTGAATAATTACTAATGTCTGGGTGCTTATACTGTATGTGTTCATCTCTCGATATGATAGCTGGATGTACTGGACAGACTGGGAAGAAGATGAAGTCAATGACAGCATAGGGCGGATAGAGAAAGCCTGGATGGATGGATCCAACCGCAGCATCTTCGTCACCTCCAACATGCTGTGGCCCAATGGCCTGACTCTGGACTACAGTACCAGCACTATGTACTGGTGTGATGCCTACTACGATCACATTGAGAAGATTCAGCTGAATGGGACAGGAAGAATGGTATGTTTTGACATGTGGCAATCACATACAGTAGCTGCATAATGGAAGGAGCATATCTGCAGGAATCATGTCACATGTTATTCTAATGCTTAATAACCATGTTGATTTTAAAGTGCCCATTTTATGGTCATTTACGGATTTTATGATTTTATTTTTGATGTCTGTTAGAATAGGTTTAGATATTTTAATGTTCAAAATGTTCAAAAGACAAGGCAACACATCTTCTCACTCTCTGTCTGAAACACTCTGTTTTAACTTCTGTCGCTTTAAGACCCAGCTCCTAAAAACCGCAGTCTACTGTGTTTGGTCAGATGACCCAACAAAAACAAGGAAACATTGGTTATGTATCAGAACCCCAGATCTATGAGTAGAGAGGATGAAATGCCTCTAAACCTCCTGGCCAAACTAGCCACTAGGCAGGAGTTATGCAAATGTGATACGTGGTGACATAAATAAGTAAAGGAAGAAAAGCAAAAGCTTCAAATGAGGTGTTTCATGCATGAAAGAAGCAGTGTTTTTTGAAAGACAGTAAATCCCTTTGGGGTGGACTTTGGACATCATAGGTTTGCAGACCTTTGACATACATGAAAAAAATATAAAGCTAAAGAAAAGAGAAATGCATTATTAAAGAAAAGCATATAAAGGGCTCTTTAAGATAATAGTCAGTGAATAATTGATTTAATAGCGAAACAACATTTTATCCATCTTTATCTAAAATCAGTAATAAAACATATTTTTAGTGTTCAAATCCATTTTTTATATATTATAGCAGTGGCAGTGTTAAACTGCAAAGCAGCCAGATGATTGAAAACTGCTCCTCTTCCCACAACAACTGCCAACAAGACATCCCATCATCCCCAACTGCTCCTGTCGACTGTAGTTGTACTGGCATATTAAGCTAATGAATTATTTGCGAATGCTATTTAATCAATGCCAAGATTCTAGCAAACATTATTATAAGCAGACAGCTCTGCGTGAATAAATTTGTGCAAAGAAATTGAATCACATTCATCATATACTGTGATCAAATCATTTCTAAGCCCATATTCAAACAGCTAGAACCCTGTTTGAGATGATTGATTTTTCTGTTGCTGATGGTGTCTTTCCATAGCTCCTCTAATCTTTTGATTATACTCTGTGTTTGCTTCATGTTGCAGGTTGTGTACAGCGGAAAAGAGCTGAACCATCCATTCGGAATCTCTCATTATCGTAATTTTATCTTCTGGACGGAGTACATGAATGCCTCGGTATTCCAGCTGGACTTATCCACGGGCGATGTCACTCTGCTGAGAAGCGAGAGACCACCACTATTTGGCCTGCGTGTCTATGATGCACAGAGTCAGCAAGGTTGGCTGCATTCCCTTCATTAAGTCCTTATCCAGTGCCACTGAACCATGGCTTCCCTAACAGAGAAAGTGGCTGTTTTGCACTGGAAATAGAACCTCTCTGTGCTGTGTGTCCAGACATGTGTATCCCCTATACCCTTTTCCTTAATGGAGAGCACTTTATATGATATATACGCCGGGGGAGTTACGTATGCCTATTGGTCTCAGATTTTATGAGGTAAACCAGTGCATTGATCAGCAGTGACAGCGACTTTAGAATCACTTGGGGCTCCACTTTATGAAGTTAAATAAGGTGACCAAGGTTTGGAGGGCTTTGCTCACTTCTGTAACAAATGATGATGGATTCATCCTTTTAGAATCCTGAAAAGAACAGATTGGAGAGGCATCAGATATGGCTGTCAGCAGAGGGCTTCACATGCCGTTACAGGAGGTGTTTCTTTTGTTATCCCATAACAGCCGTGTGAAAGAAATGTTCAGACACCTGCTCCACAGTCAGGGGATGTTGATGCTAATGTCCTAAATGTAGAGAAATATTATTTTACACGGTAAAGTGACATGGTCTTAAATTCATAGCTTGGGTTTGTTGCATTGTCAGAACAATGATTTATCATACAAGAACATTAAAACTGTGCATTTTGAGTAGAAAAATGTCAAGCATTTGATGCAGGTGACTGGCTGACTTCTACATGCTCAGCCGAGTTCACACCATGCAGAGAATTTGCTGGACATTTCTCTATTGTTCATGTCACTGCATAGATTAATTGGCTGTCCAGCACTCTGAGTATTACTGATTGGCTCGTACAAAACCGAAAGCTTTATCTCATTGGCTCAGGCACTGCCTTTGGGCTCCGTGTTAAATTAAAGTGACAAAGGTGTCTCATGCCTTAACTTTATATGTGACTTTTTTTTCCATTGAAGAATGTCAGCTTTGTCCAGAAAGACAAATTATTCCTCCAAGAATGATAAAAATGTCAAATGTCTTTCAGCCACTGTGTTCCCAATAATTCACTTGGCGTATGGTTATAGATCACATGGCATACACCTGGCGTGTCTCGCTAAGGCAGGAAATGAGGTTTGTATCAAAGAGGTGATTTATTTTGCAGGATTTTAAGGCGACTTCTGAGCCTCTGTTGTTCGGTGTACAGGTGGGGAAATAGACTAAAACAGCAGAATCATGTGGCACTAAAACTGGGCTTAGAAAATGTAGCTTTGAATGAGCAAGACGCCTTACTGTGTTTGGGATCTGTTTCTCCAGGTGACAACGCATGTAGTGTGAATTATGGAGGCTGTGGTACCCTCTGCCTTGCCATCCCAGGAGGCAGAGTGTGTGCCTGCGCTGACAACCAGGTTCTGGAGAAGAACAATGTCACCTGTGCAGGTAGGAGGACATAATGAATCAGATGGAACAAGAGGCCTAAGATCATCTTGTCCCAGTATACTGTAAGCCTTGCTTCATCCTATGGGACAAAGATCAAATAATCACCTCATCTTTTGGCATGCAAATCTTCTCATAAACAAATAAACACAGGTGGGAAAATTATCCCAGTGGGTTTCCAGAAATATAAACCAAATCCCAGTCGTTACACAAAGGGGCACAACACATTATTAACACGTTTTATGTGCTATTATAGCCATGCCAATAATTTCCCCTAAACACATGCTTCATAGAAAGTCTTGTCTCGTTACTGTTTCTCCCAGAAGCTTCCAGCAGCAGCATAGAGCCCCAGCGATGTAAAAGTGATGAGTTCCAGTGCCACAATCACCGCTGCATACGGGCCTTGTGGAAGTGCGACGGAGATGATGACTGTCTGGATGGAAGTGACGAGGAGAGCCACAGCTGCTGTGAGGATGTTTAAAATCCGTCTGCCGGCGGCACGCTGCGCGCTAACATAAATATACATTTCATGTACAGACACTGTACATGTCGATACACAGCTGTGCAGCAAGCAAGACGAGCCGAAGCTTTTTAAGGCTAATTCTCTCTCGCTGTCAGCCTCTATGTTCCTAAATGTCACCGAAGTAGGAGTGTAAAGTGCTCCTCCTCTTCACTGCTGTGTCTTTTGCTGTTACTGGAGTGGATTCGCTCTTTAACAAATCAGTTGGATAAACATGATGTTAGATGCTTGCATGCTGTTATTTTTATTTTTCAGAAAGCAGTGGCAGCAATGAACTATAATGTAATCATCTGCCCAGAATTTAAAAAATCAATTATCTGCTCTGCAGGGGTATCCTATGTTTTAATAATCATCTTACTTATGTGTTTTTGTTGGATATTGAGACTTCTTAAGAAAATGCCAGAACAAACTGAATTCACTAACAGAGCAACACTGCATTATAAATAAGTAATTCCACATGCTTTGTGGTAGTGATCAGTCTCTTGAGGCCATAAGAGGAATTTGCCTTCTTACAACATGTTATATGAACATTAAAGCTGAGGAAGGCAGTATTTTTCAGGCAAATATAAATAAAATTCTATACTAAACTTTCAGCATGTTGTAATTCATGTGGTCTCAGAGGAAACTAGACTTTTGCATCTCCTCTTGGCTCTGTTTTCAGGCTTTAGAAAATCAAGCCCGTGATATTTTAGCCAATGACAGGTCTTTTCACTGCCACTGCTTTAGAAGAGCAGCACAGTGACGGTAGGATGTGGTGGTGCAGTGGGTTAGATAGATGACTTTCACTCCAGAGACTATTTTTCTAATCTTGCTTTTAGCGTGATTATTTTTGCATGTTTCAAGAGCGTGCATATGCCTCGTGCTTGTTTGGTGGGAGGGAAGAGCAGTGCAGGAGGAGGGCTGTATTTTCAAATTTCGAGATTTTGTGCCTTCCTCAGCTATAAGTTTACATAATGGAATCGATGCCTGTGACAAGACACGGGATGCTTCCAGAGCTCATTTGACCAAAACACTGGTCTCAGCTTAGCACCTTCTCGCAGTATCTGACACTGAGACCTCGCTGTATCCCAGAGGAACACCACCACCACCACTGTCTTAGGAAATATAGAACAATTTATCATGCAAAAAAAAAAAAAAAAAAAATAGCGGTACAGTATCCACAGACGTTTGCTCATTCATTTGGTATGATTTATGAGTGGTGAGGCTTAGTGAATTTGAACAGTCAATGTGTAATTAAAGTTAAATGACAAGGCTGAAAAGAAAATAAGAAGCTTGGCTGCTAGTTCCAGCGGAGTCAATTTTATAAATTGAAAGTGGCTTTAAATAAAACAAAAATCAAGGCACTAAAACAACATAACAAATATACTTAAGACTACTGTAAAATGTTATAGAGCCTCCATTACTCCCCAGTAAAGGACAAACCACCAAGGAGAAACATGAGTGAGATTCTGCACACACTAAAGCATCAGTGCCTTTTATGGTTTTTAATGTGGCTCACTGGCGTGTCAGCATGAGATGAGTTGAATTGTGACCTTAATCAAGTCCCACTAAGAAGCAGTAAATATGCTCTATAAACCTGAACCTTTTCCCCAGTGTGATTGAGAGTTTATGCTTTAAGTTTAATATTAATAATAAGACTTTATTAAGCAGGTTTGGACGATCCGGTTGTATTTCAAACCACAATCAAAATCCGCACTCTGTGTGTGTTTTGTCCACCTCAGCTTCTTTGTGTAGCTGTGTGCTGCTTTCCAGGTGCTCTCCTTTCTGACAGCTGTGCTCTATACTGAGAGCATTCGCTGCATGAGAGTGAAAATTGCGCTGTGTGAATGTGGTCACAAGTGTTTGTCTGTACATACACCTGGGTTTTGAAAGATTTGCCGTGCTGCTCGGCTCACCCAATCTGTTATATGCGTTTTCTTAGTCGTTTTGAACAGATCAGAAGGGTCTTTTCATTTTAAACCCCAAAGAGAAGGTGTCCCATTGATTGGATGACCCGATCAGAAATTCTGACCTTCACTTTTCTTTGGTTTTGTTAAGCAGAAAAATTTAAAATATATATAGAAATGTATAGACTTTGACTTTCACCTTCTTCAAAGATGAAATAATAGAAAACATATCAGAGGTCATGTATTGTCAGGTATTTGACACTCTTCTGAAAAACTCAGGCATATTCATAGCAACAACCTTCCTTGCATAGTAACCTCTATGCAGCAACGTGATCACATTTTGTGGTGGCTACAGAATATGGTGTTACTTCCATCATCACTTTCACTGTTTAAACTGCAAACTTGCAGGTGGCAGATCATGTCAGCTCTCACTAATTAACCCTGAATTATGTCATGACAGGCCAAAATAAGATGTGCCAGTTGTTGGGTTTGTGGGCTCTCAGTAGCCTGTAGTTTGCCAAACATTGTTTATGAGACACAGTAAATATCATTCTGTAACACTGACGCGCAACCCACAAGTAGACAAGTACCGACAGCTCCAGCAGAGTGAGATGGCTTCTCACTTGCTGATTGCGTAATAAAGTGAAAGAAAAGGTGTGTCAGATTTATAAATTAGAGATACTCAGTATTTAATGGCTGGAGTTGGAATCGGGCCCAGAATAACAATAAATGGGGCATTTTTTTCTTTTTTATTCATTCATTTTATTTCATTAGCTTGTAGCTCCCTGACTGACGTTTTGCTGTTTCAACTCTGCAGACAACCACACTTGTCCCACGGATCAGTTCAAATGCAGCAACAATCGCTGCATTCCCAAAAAGTGGCTTTGCGATGGAACAAATGACTGCGGTAACAACGAGGACGAGGCCAACACCACATGCTCGGGTATGTACTGTCACACTTTTAAATTTGTCTTAGATCCGGTGTCGTTTTGGCTGCGATTTTATGATCCTATCGCCTGAGTATAGAAGATAATTGGCAGTTGTTAGCGTTGCTTGTCTTTGCACATTGATTGACTGATTGTCAATCATTTGTTTGCTTCAATTTTCCCCGAAATAGAAGGCGTTTATTCTCTAAACGAATGCCAAAGTTATATTATCTAAAATAGTGATATGAGGATAACATAACGTGTTTATAGCCTTGACTGTTGTTCAGAAGATTGATGTGCTTTTAAAATTAATTTTGAAGGTTCTCAAGCTATATAGGCTATAAGAATTAAAGATCAAGCAGCTTCTTGTGTAAATAATATGGCATAAATATTTTTCTTTGATAAAATATCTCACTTTAGATGTGCTTTGTTCCTATAAGTCTTCCACAGAGGTGTCAGCTATTGTCAAGGCAGCTATCACTGTTATAACTTGCGACTCTTGAGAAGCTCTGGTACAGCGCAATCAATTTCATTGTGGGAGAGCACACTATAGTATCAAAGAGTTGTAGCACCTATGAGGGGCAGCTATCTGTCAGGAACACTTACAGTATATCACATCGCCTCCCAATGCTCTCAGTGGTGCCTCTCAGGAGCTTTTTATCCTTAGAGGATCAATCAATGAGCATTAGCCAGAGGATGATGAATGTTACCTCATCAGCAGATTGACATGCATATCCCACATCAGCAAGACATCACTTGTGTGCTGTCATGTGCATGACCACCAGCATGTAACTGACGGCAGATCAAGCAACAGCACATTTTCCATTGCCGCGAGACCTTCCGTGCTTCTAGCGTGTGATTGAGTGATGAAGACTTTGCACCGGCCGGACATTGACATCTTGGTGATTTAGTGATCATTAGAGTTGTTGTGCACATCCCACATTGACTTATGCAGGTGTGATTGAATTAAGTGGCTTCTTTCTTCTTTCCCCTCAGCCCAGCCCTGTCAGGCCGACCAGTTCTCCTGCCAGAGCGGACGATGTATACCTCAAGCTTGGAGCTGCGACCGGGAGAATGACTGCGGGGATATGTCTGATGAAATATCATGCAGTGAGTCACACGTGGCTTTTTTTATTCACCACATGCCATTTAAGTGTCAGTCTGAGTGGATGTGACTGATGCTGCTGCTTTGTGCCAGCTTTGTTTGGTCAAGATGCAGCACTGGCCGGCTTGATGAATGGATTGAACACAAAGAAGGGTATTCAGGGCAATCACTAATAGCTTCCTCCTCACAGTTAATGATGTTGTGCTCGGTTTGGGCATATTTAACGCTACAGTGAGTAAGGTGTTTTTTACTGTACCCCCCCCCCAAAAAAAAAGCATCTGAGATAAATTCACATTGCTGACTGAATGATTTCATCACCAGGCAGGGAAATTTCTGGATAATTTGATGTCAGTTTATTTCTTTTTTTTTCCACGTCTGTAAAAGCACACAATAAAAAATTAAATTTTTTTTCAACATGCAGACTAAATGGTGGAAATAATTGAACCAATTTACTTTTTATTTTTAGCCCCCTTTTTCATTAATGTTGCATTTGCCACCCTTGTCACAGACCGGCTCAAAGGATGTAAGAAGTAGGAAATCCATGCGAGAGATTTATGCAAAACAAATGCAATTTATTACAACTAAAAGAACACAAAACAACCATGTGGAATGGAAGTCAGCAATATCGGCAATGCAAGCAGTGCATGGATGTGTGTAACACTTCCTGTGGAGGTGTTCATGGTGCAAATGCACAAGAGGGCTGAGAAGGGAGGCCCAGGTGAACCGCATCAGCTAGTTGCCTACCGAGGTGAGCTAGAAGACAGTAGATATAGTGATATATGGAACTCATAACACAATGCAGTACCTCCAGACATTACATAAAGTAGAGGCAAAGGATTTAGTTTTAGTCGGCTAGTGATGTGGCTCTTGGGATGGTAATGTATGTCGGTTATGATTTTATTGCACACAAAGTATCCCGACAACTTTTGGAGGAACTGCAGTGAAATTTGTTAGATATTCTTGCTCCCCAGAGGATGATAGCAGTGATTCCAGGATGATACTTCCACCAATAGCAGGTCATTTGTTTAGTCTAATAGTGTTCCACTTGCTACACATGAAAGTACCTCAGAAAATTCTTCAAAAATGAATGCTAATCGCAGCTGCTTATCCCTTTCTGTGACTTCTTGAATATTTTGTCTGTTTCACATGTATTACCTCATCCAATTGAGAAAGTTTTAGGACTGAATAATGGATGTTTTCTTTTGACCAGACATGTCCTCACTGATGGCAGCAGCTTAGAGGGGTGGTGCTGAGTGAACTGCACACTTCTTGTACAGTAGTCCACTGTTCTTAAGTCGTGTCTCGGTGGTATTATACAATCTGTCAGCTTTAGTCAGTGAAAGTTGTTCTGCATTAATCTTGGAAAGTGTAAATGAAAAAAATACATGGCTTGCCATGATGGCCCCAGCTTTTTGGAGTTCTTTGAAGACGTATTTAACCTTTTATTGTGCGAGGGAATAGGGTGTTTGGAGTTGAAAAATATGTTTTCAGCTGTGAAGTGGAACTGGATGAATTACCAGAATACATTTAAAAGTTGGGGGTAAAGGTTTTAAGATTCCCTTTAATCACTATTTGTATTAAATCAGCCTTTAACAGTGATTGATGTTTGCCAAATGCTGCACTGTGCTCCGCGTCCCTTTGTGTGTCCTAAGCTGCTTCAATACGCAGTCACAAACAGCCAGGGTGTAAGCAGTAATTAAAGTTCATGCTCGGCTTCATTCAATCATAATCAAGCTGTGCAGCAAAACATATTCTCTCCCATACTGTTGTCAGAGCTTCCTCAGGCATTACTTCTCCGTAGGCGCTCTACTGTGCAGCTCTGGCAGCTCACTTAACTTCACTGGAGCTACTGTGGGTTTTGGAACACCTGAAGCTCAGTGGTGGCCGCCTTGGAGATTGATACTAATTTGGATTTTGTTTGTCAGTAGTTTAGTACTTGTCACACAGTGTCTTCTATTGGGCTCTCTGTTCACTTGAAGCCATCATTATTTATGAATGCTGGTGTTTCATTTTTAGCAAAGCTCACTGTTTACTTGAAACCTTCATTATTTATGCATGTCCGTGCTTCATTTTTAACGAATGTTAAGTTCCAGCCAGTCATGTGCTGTCAGCGAGACCGAACACATTTGAGGGAAATATACCTTAGAAGACAGATGTATGATAAAGATATAATATGTCTCCTCCACAGCGCCTAAGGTATTCCAGGCAGCAGCAGCAGATGCCAACAAATCAATTCAAATGTAGACTTGCATTTCATACTGAAGTCAATAAAGCTTCAGGCATCCAGTATATACAGTATCTCAAAATCGGAAACGAGACTGGTATCTGATAGGAATACAAATGTCGATCCTGACAATGTCATCAGTCCACAAAATGCAGAAGAATCTGTATTCCGCCACGTACTGCAACGTTGGTAAAGAATATTGATGCTATAATGCAGACCAGAATAGTTCATGAGGTCTCCTTGACTACAGCAATGGGTGCTGGATTAGATATGTATCGTGTATGTATTTTGTACATGCAGCGTGTACTGTGTATGCTATGTAGTCTGTATTATCAGAGAGACCATCAACCGTTGTGGGGCCATTGGGTTGCAGCTGTTTGTGGGATGATTGCTTTTTTTGTTTTGTTTCAAGGCCAAATGTGTTTTTACATCTATAGTTTTGTGATTGCAGGCATTGATCAAGAGATGAAATGTGAAAACGGAACTTATTGTGAATAAAACATTGAAGTTCAAGGCTCCCCTTAGTACAGCACATCAATCAAAAGAGGAATTTCACATTACTTTCAATTTGCAAACCAGGGCCACAGATAACACAAAATTGGGAAAGTATTTCTTAATATTCAGCACTACACGGGAACAGTTTAGATTGGAGGACATAACTTCGATTTTAGCTACAGTCATGGCCGTGGAATGTTTGGTCATTCAGCCTGCCGATTCGTCTGTCAGTTGCTTCTTTCCGGAGTCAAATATTTTTTATCAGCCTACTTGTGCAGCCTCTGCAATGCGTTATGTCCTCTCCTTAAAATGCTTAGATTTCGCAGATTCTGTTTTATTCATTAGACAGTGTTGTACAGTTAGAGATTACTCTTCCTGCGAGAATACCTTGATTTAATCTCAGCAGTAGGAAACACAGAATTCATTTTCCACATTTTTATATAAATCCTAATATGACTGAAGTTATATTACCTCCACAAAGAACTAGAATAATGTGAAAATGTACTTTTTTATCTATTAGATGCACTAACTCATAGTAATTCATGAGTATAGTGTAGATGTTAGAACATTTACTTCATGTCAGCTAGTAATGGTATTTTCTGTCAAATTTCCAAAACCACAAATGCTAATTTTGATAAAGTAATTCAATTCATTTATGTTTTTTATTATTTATTTAAGTTGGATTGGGTTTATATTTGATGTTTACCTGTATTTAAACCTTTTCAGGCTTCCCCACCTGTGAGCCCCTCACCCAGTTCAGCTGTTCCAACGGACGATGCATCAGTGTCAAGTGGCACTGTGATTCAGGTGATCTTTGTGAACATATGAATCATCCAAAGTTTGCTCATTTTTAAAAAAGAGCCCCGTAGAGACCAATAATGTAATATTTCACCGACAATGAAAACGTAATAACGCCAGAAAAATGCAATAAAATTTGCACTCCTGATCGGAAATGTAATAAAGCTCCAATAATGCAATAACTTGGCTGTTAATGTAATAAAATGTTTCACATGATGTCAGTTTGACATTAAAAAAAAGTGACATAATAACCCTTTTATCACCACGCGGAGCAAGTACTGACGACAGCTTAGGTATATTTGCATCAGGTGTCATGTAATGTGACATTATTGGCTGCTACATGCTCACTGACATTACCTTCAGCCGTGATCACACCTTTAATGAGTGTTGGTGCATGTGTGCAGATGATGACTGTGGAGATAATAGTGATGAAGCTGGCTGCATCCAGTCCTGCTCCAACACACAGTTCCAGTGCACCAGTGGACGCTGCATCCCAGACCACTGGGCCTGTGATGGAGACAACGACTGCGGTGACTTCAGCGATGAAAACACGACCTGCAGGGGCGGATCTGCATGTAAGAATGTCTGCATTACTTCTTAAAATGCTGTGAAGTGCTCAGATCGGCAGAAGATACTGTCGCCAGACGAACACATCCCCTCTAGCATTAGATGAGCCTTGTTATTTTTCATGTTTTACAACAAATTATCAGAAGCATGAAGCCACTGTTAAATATTAAGTCATCATAGAAGAGCTGCCTGACATGACCTTTAAAAGCACATAGCTGCACTTTTATCGGTTTAAGTGTGCAAATGATTTTATTTGCAATTCAAATCCGTGTTTAAATGTAGGTGTTGTAATTACAAGTTTAACAATTAATCAGCGTGAGTTCGTTAACTTGGTTTTCACACTCATGTGTGACAAAATCTTATCTAGTGTCTGTTTGGGGGACTTTCACCATCAGGAGCTGAATCATTTAATCTAATTACCACAGAAAACCTCATGCAAGCTCCTCGAAAACTCACAGCTCACTTGCTTGTCACTAGAATGTGTAGACTATTCATCAAACCGTTTCCTGATGGGAACTGCAGGATTCTCCACTCCCCCGTGTCTGATTCTGCTTTTACCCCAGGGGGCTGAATTTGTCTTAGCTTTGCTTCAGCTGTTGAAGAATGTTTTTTGGGTTGGACTTTTAAGTATGAAGCAGATGGTTGATCAAATTCAAATCAATGTGTACATACTGAATGTAAAATACCATGATTAAATAAAATGTATGTTGCTGTTTATTGGGTTTGCTGAAAGAAACTGAATGCATTGAATACATGAATTATACATTGGTGTTATTTGGTTTACACATCCTTTACATGACTAAAATATATCATTTAATTTCTAGTAATTGATTTACAAACATCAAATCATTCTGAAAACACAGAAGACGTGTTTAGTTTCTGCATTTCTTAACATTAGAGTGTAATGTCCAGTGACTCTAAGACTTGTAGCGCAACACATACAACATATTTTTTAATTGCAATGGACCTTCCACTGGTGATATAGTGACCAGAGCCATTAAACAGGATAGAAACATCTTGGGGACATAAACTTTAAACACTAAATAATATCCTTCTTTGGAAGTCACCAACCCATTACGGCTGCCAAACCCACTGCACACATAGATAAATATAAATAAACAGTAAAAGATGTCCTGTTACATAATGGTTGATTACTGTTGTGCTTTTGCCCGCTACACTGGCGCTGTCGGTCTGTGAAGCATTAATTGTTAAATTAACTTTTGTTTCAGTGCTGCCATCTGTGATTGAGTGCAGCGGGGAGGAATTCCACTGTGTCACAGATGGAACCTGCATCCCAGAGCGCTGGAGATGTGACGGAGACAAGGACTGTGAGGATGGGAGTGATGAGAAAGACTGTGAGGGGACCAAGAGGATGTGTGATCCCAAGGCCAAGTTTACCTGCAAAGATACAGGTAGTGAATACAGAACACTGCTCAACAACACAATGGACCCCACTGGGTAAAACATGTATTGACAACACCCAATATTCTAGAGATGGTACTTTTTTATATAACCTTTAATGTGGATTTTTGTCGATTTTTTTCTCAAAGGGTGGAATTAGTATTTAAAACCTAGTCATGCTATATAGCTTTGAAATGTCTTAAATGAAATCTATGAGGGTTGTTAGCACCGTCGCCTCACAGCTAGAAGAGCCCTGGTTCACGTCCCGGTTATGATCTTTCTGTGTGGGGTTTGCATGTTCTCCCTGTGCAGTGTGGGTTTTCACTGGGTTCTCCGGCTTCCTCCCACAGTCCAAAAACATTCTGAGGTTAATTGATGATTCTAAATTGTCCGTAGGTGTGGATGTGAGTGTCCTCTCTATGTGTAACCCTGTGATAGACTGGTGACCTGTCCAGGGTGTCCTCTGCCTTCGCCCGAGTTGGCTGGGATAGGCTCCTACAGAGGATTAAGCGGTGTATAAATAATGGATGGATGGATGAAGTCTATGAATGAACACTATTGTATTCCTGGTTCTTAAATTTTAGTAACCAGGTGACAGCTTTGGTTGGTTTTTCTGTCGTATAAAATGTAACTTAGCTTGGATTTGAGTTAAGTAAGTAAATCTGTAACAGATGCTATAGTTATCGCACTACAAACGCCTGGCTGAACTAATGTCAGCTTGAAGGACACACAGATCAATTGATTGATTTTAGGCTATTGTTCTGCATTATATATAACTAATTTGCAGACACATTGAACAAAAGACCTGTGTGTGGGTTACAAATCAACAGCCATCTAAAATAATTATGAGTTTAACTTCTGAATAAAGCATGATGATCTGGAATTAGAACATAGCCTGAGGATTTTATTTTCATCCGCACATAGCAAAACATTATTCCTATTTAAAACAATTCAGTTCATCTACTTGGACTTTCACAGTACTTAACCTTCACCGTGAAAGTTGCTGCAATAAACAAACTAAATTAGGGATAATTTTTCCCTCCTCTCGTTTGCTCGGCTTTTTAGCTGAGGAGGAAATTTCAGTCGTTTCATGAACATTTTTTTTTTGTCATCAGTTATAAATTAAGCTGCCAAAATGGCTCTCTTCCCTTACATAAAGGGGCTCTCTCTGGTGGGCTCTAGAGGCTTAACCGCTCCCCACTGTGGACCCATGCAGTGAAGTTTGTATGTAGTGGTTCAACCAATCAAGGCAAACAGTTAAAATGGTTGTTTTTAACAGCCCATGTACCCAAAACCCAACATCTAATGTCTTTCAGCAAATGTAAGGAAAAGGTCAGACAAAGATTCAGTTGTTTTTCTGCTTTTAGTGCTGCAGCTTTCTGCTCATCCCGTAACGGTTTTTATCAAGAGGGGAGGCAGTGCTGCATGTTGACAGGCTGGTTAGACCACACGATTATTATTCACTCCTAATTCTGCAGTGTCACACTTCTGTGCACTGGTTCAGCTTGTTCTGTCCTCCACAGAGGAGCACAGAACTGTCTCTGACAATATTCAAAAAAGGGCTTCTAAAAGGGGCCATTTTAGCAGTTCTGATGGTTAAAGGGACAAAGAGATGCATTATCTTTTTGTGCATGTATCATACCTAACTGTAGACCTGAATATTACACCTTTGGGGGTGGATGTAGAATCAGATGTAGAGGGTAAAACACGAACAATGATAGGAATATAGAACCTGGAGCTTGTGTTTAATGCATTTTTTGGAAAAAGCATAAGTAGTAAAAACAACAAGAAAATACAGAATGGTTGAATATAAAGTAATAGTTCAATTTTATAAATGCAGGAGCACATTTTTTTTTTTTTAATATTAATGTAACCTCTGTCCTTAAATGATTTATAGAAGATTAAGTGGGAGGTATTTTGACTTCTGCCCTAATGTAATGTAGAATTCCTCCAAAATAAAGCCAAAATAAGTTTTGTTTACAGTGCATACCTATATGCTAGGCTGTCAAGGGGATTTAAGATTTATTAATTCATATGCAAGGTAATGTAATGTAGGCTGCATGCTTATCTTATTTCACACATGTTTACATTTGCATTTCAATCCTATCATTATTCATAACAATACTCAACTGACATTTTTCAAAATAAATGCAACTCAGCAACTAAAATGCTACGCTATTGGGCTTTAATGTATATAGTCTTCTGTGTTAGAACACAAAATCATGTAAAGATGCCAAAAAACATGAACATCTTTATGAATATAGTGGGGAGAAAAGTGGAACACTCACACACATCAACTCAACACAACAACTATGAATTTGCTCATCTATTATTTAAAAAATAAATCTTCAGCCATATTTCAAGGAAGGACAGGCTTAAGTAAAATATAAAGGAAGCTGCTCTGTAGGAAATTCATCTGTGGATATGCTGCAATTTTGCTGAATTAAAGATGAAACTTTTAGATATTTCAGTGAACTTTTCTATATTTGGAAAGAACATAAAAAAAAAAATTTTATACTCAAAATAATAAGCAATAGTTATGTCTAATAAACTCACTCAGAGGTGCTTTCTTCCCGTGTGTGCCTCCCACTCTCTGAATAAAATCATGTTTTTCCCCCTCTTCATTCACACCCTTGGCTCAACCTCTGCTTTCTACAGATGCACACGCTCATAAAACTCACCAGGGTGAAGTCGTGGGATTTTCTTACTGTGTCATTCAAGGTGAAATTGCTAGCATCGGGCCTGGTTTAATTCAATTACACAAGTGATTAACCACCTTGTCCATGTGCATTACCCCAAACACATCCCGACGCAGTTTGATTATGCTTAAAATGGAGCATTTCTGTGCTCCGAGTGTCATCCATATTTCATGCATGGACGGGCACCATTGTTATTTATGTAGCTGCGGTGGCATTAGGCGTTCAGCACATGAAGGGTTAAATCAAAAGTGTCTCTGAATATATTTTCATACGGACAACTGGAAAGCTTAGAAGTGGGATGAAGACAAACACACACACACCTGGATACACAACATCACCACATCCTCGGCGGTCGCTTCAGCCTCCCACGTCAGTTTGCACTGATCCAACACCAAGCACAAACCAGTGGGATCTCAAATTGTTATGATGTATTTTGATGGGGGAAAAAAATCTAAATTGGAATACGCTGCGATACAAGCTTCACCTGGGAGAGTGAAAAGATGATGATACAACCTGTGTTGTTTTTCTTCCTCGCCCCCCTCACTGCTTCCACCTACCTCTTTCTAACTCAAGGGAGGGAATTACAAATTATACCCTAGCGCAGGTATCAGCGGGAAGAATATTGATCTTCCGTGGACTTTTTCATCAGGTTGAACATTTAGCACGGAACTAAGAAGGAGTTTGTTGATTGAGGCCCTCCGAGAAAAATGCTTGGCATTTTTGGCTGCAGCATGTGTATCGTAAGGATATGATAAGGGAACTGAGAAATTAAACATTTGTCCAATCCGAAGGGAGTAAATGCAAGCACTGAATGCAAAAGTTACATTTCAGTTAGTTAAAGCTGGGAGCTTTATTTCTGAATCTCATATCAAATGTGTAAAACTCTTCTGAATACTTACGAAGATCACATCGTCTGAACTGTAGAGACACTTGAAACTGCTAATTCCACAATTATGTGCTTAAAAAAGTGAATGTTTGTCTACCTTCACATCTCCTACTCTACAGGCAAGTGTATTACAAAGAGCTGGGTGTGTGACGGAGACATCGACTGTGAGGACCGCTCGGATGAAGAGTCCTGTGAGTCTGCTGTTTGTAAGCCGCCCAAGTACCCTTGTGCCAATGACACCTCCGTCTGCCTCACACCTGACAAGATCTGCAACGGCAAAGTCGACTGTCCTGACCGCTCCGACGAAGGACGCATCTGTGGTAATGTTTGTCTTGTCTGCGCATGTAGTATCTTCTCTGGTGTTTTGTTTTGTCATTCTGCAAGATGTAAACTGATATCTTCTCAACATTGCCATGAGTATGATGACCCCGGAATCTTATAGATCCAAGTATAATTACTAACAATCTCATTCCACCAACATGGATATTAACATGAAAAGGCTTTCCACAAGGTTTTGATTGGTGGATGCAAATGTGGCTCACAGTCTGCATTCCACTTCATCCCAAATGTGTTTGATGGGTCATAACTGTGCAGGCAAGTAGGCTAGACCAGGTAGCTTATGCATTTCTTCTGTTCTGTTGCCACAAGACTGGAAACTCTCTACACCTGTCAAACATACACCGATCAGGCATAACATTATGACCACCTGCCTAATATTGTGTTGGTCCCCCTTATGTGGTCAAAAATGCTCTGAACCATTGGGCATGGACAAGAGGACCTCTCAGGGTGTCCTATGGGGTCTGGCACCAGGACGTTGGCAGTGGATCCTTTGGGTACTCTGGGTTGTGCAGTGGGGCTTCTGTCAATCCAACTTGTTCCACTGTATCCTGTTGATGGTTGATCAGAATGGGGTCTAGGAAGTTTGGAGGTCAAATCAACATCTTGGGCGATTGTCATGTTCCTCAACATGTGGTGGGGTACATTTTCCTGTGGGCGTAGGCCAGTGACATTTGGAATTTCCATTTGCATGAGGGAGTGTGCTTGTTCTGGGACAATGTTTATTTGGGTGTCTAAGTCTCATCAACTCGGTTGCACAAAATCCAAGGTTTTCCAGCAGAACACCACAGAGTATCAATATGATCAATGTTATTCACTTCATCTGTCAGTGGTCATAATGTTGTGGCTGATTGGTGTATAACTGTGTAGTTCGCCTATTTTTCTTTAATGATACTAAAAGGCCTTCTAAAATTAACCTTTGTCCAATGTGGACAGCTTCTCAAACTCTCACCCGAGGGCTTAAAGGTTGGAAAAACTTTCTATAGTAGTTGACTTGTACCAGTTTGAAGGGATTCCAATAGTCTGACAAGTTAAATAGCAGACAATTAGAAATACAACAAAACGTGTCAACGCTGGGATGAAAGCTAGCTGTAACTGCTGTTCTTCATGAGGAACATTTTACAGCCACCTTTCAAGCTTACAGGAGGAGCGTTTTATATAAGAATCACTTTTAAGTGGAAAAGACCAAGAAAACTGTCAAAAATAATGACTTCCATGTTACTGGAATTTAGAATGGTCCAATGCTCCTACTGTGTTTGAGTTTCTTTGATTGCCTTTTTTTTTTTTTTTTTTTGCTAGGATGTAAGCATTGAAGTTTGAGTTGGGGGCATTGGTTTAAGAGAAAAAAAAAGAAAAAAAAACACAACATTGACAAACGAATAAAGCACATTTGGATTAGAAATGAAAAGCTGCAGCTCATTCTATTGTTTAAATATGTCACATTATTTCTTATAATTGACCATGTGGCAGCTCAGCGTTGTCATTGAAAATGTTAAGTCACAACTTCCAGCCTTCACCTGGAGGGTATGTTACCTGCTGAGGCATCTCAACAACACAACTGGTAACTCTCACTTAAATTTTTCATCTTAAAGTATACCATGGTATGTTGAGAATGTTGGAGAATCTCCCAGTGGAGTATTTTCTACATCCTTTCCTTCCTATTCTGCAGCTTGGAACCCAGCAAGTAAGCAGTATCTGGTGTTTTAGAGACCAAACAGACAGAACATGAAGAAAATGCTGCCTTCCCGGTGATGGCAAATGTGGAAGTGTTTGTCCAACAGCCTTCAGAGGGAAGAAAAGGATCTCCTGTGACTAGCTCCAGCCATCTAATCTCTTAAAGCGAGCACTGTAAACATGGAGGTTCATTTTCTAGAGCATCACTAAGCAAGCCTCGGGGGGGCCCTATAAGACCCTCAAGTGTTATCATAGCTGAAAAGAGGACTTCTGCCTCCTCATACACAATTAGATTGTGTTCAGAAGGAACTTGAGGGCCGGAATGATCAGCAGGGTTCCCACCCGCCATTAACAACTGTCCACATCAGAGTCCACATGACCTCATGTTGGGAGAGTGCAATTCTGCTCTTGCCCACCTTGAAAAACACACACACACAAAAAAACACATTCTTAATCACATTGGGAAAGGAGAGGTCGGGCCAGTTTCATTTTTTACCAATATTTTCTTCCATCTTTACTGGCAGATTCTAATAAGAACCAGGTGTGGAGGGCAGCAAAACAACTTTATAACAAGATAAAAGAGCACGAAGCCAAGAAATGTCAGTCTTCATATCACTCCTGAAAAGAACAGTGTATAATGTTCTTCTTCCTGTTTTGCTTTTTTAAAACAGTGGTGGAAATAGAAGCCCTTCACCCCGATGTGAATCCACACAACCTGCTGTGTAAAGGCTGGCTCATTATACAGCACCTTTATCTTTATGATCTTTATGATTAGATCATGAACACACTTCCTATGCTTGGCTTATGAGCTCTAGCTCCAAGTTGAACAGCAGGTTATCCTGGTTTTGTTTTATTCAAACAGAAAACTTTTCAGATTCATGCAATTGTTAGCAAGTAATGGGTCTGTAGGGAAGATTTCTTTTAGATCTCACAATCTCATCTGGCCTCTTTCTAGTTTCTAAGAATTTTCTGGCCTCTCTTCACCCCAGACATGTGTCTTGTAGCCAGAGGAGGCTGCAGTCACCAGTGCACGGTGGCACCAGGGAAGGGGGTTGTGTGTTCTTGTCCCCCCGGGCTTCACCTGGACTCCAGCAACAAGACATGTGAGGTGGTGGACTACTGCAGCCGTCACCTGAAGTGCAGCCAGGTGTGTGAGCAGTACAAGACCACAGTGAAGTGCTCCTGTTATCCAGGATGGGTGCTCGACTCGGACGGAGACAGCTGTCACAGCACAGGTAACAGACCGGAGCTTTTTAATGTTTGCTTTAGTCATGCTGTTGGCCGTCGTGATGGCGTGAGGCCCTGAGCCTGCGGTAATATTAGAGTTCATCCCCGGGGCTGCTGTACCTGTACAATCTTTGAGTTGAAATCACTGCTGCAGTGTTGGTGAGCTGATGAAAAATAGGAGTTTCAGGCATAACTTATTGATGCAACATTCACACAACAAATGGCTGAAGTTGGAAAACAATAAAGGTCAAACCACAAAATTGTAACGTTGTTGTGTTTCTGTCTGAGTGCTGAAAAATTGGAGAAGGTGCCCTGAAGAACAACAATAGATGGTGATTTAAAGTACTGTCAGGTCAAATTCAATCAGTTTCAAATTTGAGGAGGCACCATTGCAATGAGTCCTGTCTGTTTCTATCTGCACTGATGCTGAGTAAACGAAGCCTGTTCTCACTTCTCAAACTATGAGAGCCTTATTCAGCTGTGCAGATGTGCACCTCAGGCCTAATACTATAGAAACACAAATGTTTCACTAGAGTAGGATCACTTTATAAATTCAATCTTTCCGCTATTCTGATTGCCGTTACTGAATAATCCATTTGATGAGATCGCTTGGAAGCGCTTGAAATACAATAGTTACATGCGTGCTGTTGGCTTGTCACATTCAGATTTATGGACCTCGTTTTGATTACTTGCTTCTCTATTTCACTCCTAAGATTGATGGCACTTGCGGCTCTAATCTTACATTAACGCAGGAAAAAATACACAATTTTCTCTGGAAGCTGATCTGAATTCTACGGCTTCATCATAAATCAACTTTTGCATACAAACACAAACATTCCAGTTTAATCTTGAAAAAGGTGTTATTGGATTCTTTGTGAAGTCTCGATGCAGACATCGACTCCTCATTTTCCTTTTCACATCTCCGTAATAAAAGATATGTTGGGGGAAAAATTGCAAATACAAATCCTCTCTCCAGGAGCATTGTAAGTAGTTTGCTTACAACACTGAAATATGTCATTGAAGCAAGGGCACCGTTTTAATTACATTTGCGTGCAAACATTTCTGTTCCCCAAAGTGCGGTTTAGTGTCGAGTGCTGTGAAGATAAGGCTTGCAAAAAGGCCCATTTCCGAAATAGTCTGGGTGTGTTTGTGTGTTAATGTGTAGGTTGTGCGCGAGTGTCCGTGTGTCGCAGATTTTGAGTCTCACTTTTACAAGCATTTCTCAGAAGAAGAGCAGAAATAATCTCACTGATTGAGCTAAACCTCAGTGGGCGAGGCCAGAGAAGTCCAGTATGCGAACGCAGCGTGCCAGCTGTGCAACTCGTCGCTACATTTAGCAACTTCTTAGAGACCCTACAAAATGTATTTCTCCAAAGACACGACTTACAAATGTATCTACTTTTTCAGAAAATGGAAAAATGTAATGTGTTAATTCCCAAAGTGTTTGGCAGCAAATTGGTTTGGCTGCAACTGATGCATATAAATGTGCAGCACATGGTGGCGTATACCAGGGAGATGTGTTTGAAAGCATGTCCTCTAAACAGAGCGTCAAGCTGAGAGGAAGGTGAGTGAATGAAATGTTTAAATCACCATGCAAATTTTACTAGTATACAAAAGCACAGATTTAACCGATAGCATTACCATTAGCTCTATTCTATGTAAGAGTCCAAGTGCAGCATGAACAACTGACACGGCTAAATAGAATTTAACCTTCATTCATTTTATTATTAATACCTCTGCTATTCCCTCTGTGACAAATTAAAATGATCTCTGCAAAACAAGACCAATGATGTCTGTGTTTTTAGCTTTTATCAGCAGGTCTCCAGAGATGGTATGCAGCACCACGCATGCACTTTTAAGTATTTCTGACACAAACCCTGTTTGCAAGTATTATGTCATCATCATCCGTGTTATTTAGAGGTTATCGTTATAGCATTGTGAAGGGCTTAATAATAATAGTAAAGAGGGAAAGGGAGCTGACATTTTCAGGTTTTTTAGGGTAAGGAATGTGATTTCCCTGATATCGCAAGTTAAATTCATTAACATGGTGGGATAGTAAGCAAGCAAGCTATTTCCCTATAGTATTAGGCACAACTTTGATAGTTGCTGGGTTAAGAAGCTCATTTACTTCCTTAGAATGGTTGAACACATGTTAATAGGAGCATTAGGGGTTTTATTTGATCTCTTGTCTCTTTCCCCCCCAGGCTCAATTAAATTT
>OMNN01099664.1:5604-19906 GCA_900302755.1 Chromis chromis | reverse complement strand
ATGTTGGTGTATTGGACTGCATTACATTTAAAAGTGTGTATTTTTCTGCCCCCCTCATGTATGTTTATACTCTAAATGTACACTATATGTAATGCATTCCACCACCACCCACTATGACCTCAATAATTGCTGTGTTGAATTGCATGTGTACGTAATAAAGTGGCTGATGAGTGTGTATCAAGCTTAAAATGCACAGGACATTGGTGAAAGGATGGAAACATCTCAGATGTCACGCACTAACATACATGTTATAATGGCATATGTGTGTTATCATAACTTTTTTCGCATTTTTTTTTTCAGTTGTAACAACATAGTAACTTTTTTTCTTACTTTGAAATTTAGTTGAAGCTTCATTTTTAAACATAAAAATGCACATTTATGTCTTGGGAGAGTTTAAAAATAGAGTGTTGGGCATTAAAGAGATTGTGTGTGTTTCTTAATATTTATGTTTGTGCGTCCGTATGTACATTTCTGTCTGTTGATAAGGACTACTGAGCAGTAAATTGTCAGCTCGTCTTTGTTGAAAGCACATTATATTACATCATAATTGTCCATGAACTAAAATAAACTATTGCTGTTGGGATGGCCGCAAACTTCTGTAGGATTTCATGGTTGGTTGTGTAGTGTGTAGTAATGATCTTATGCCAGTGTTAGTCATTTTTTCAGCGGTCAGTTCAAACTATTGTGGTTCAATGACCACAAATAAGCCCAGTTTTGGACTTGAATGTAGCATTAGGCTCAAAGGATCGAGTTAGAATGGGGTTGCTGAGTGTGATGGAAATGAAAAGTTGGAACTCATCTCTAAAGCGAGTAACTTTTCCTTAGGGAATTGTACTCTGATGTGTTTCAAGTGTATAAAAATGGAACACTCAGTCAAAGTTGTTTTTTTTATGTGTACGTATGTGTTTCACTTTTAATATTTGTCATAGTTATCGAAATAGTGGTATAGTTATTATCTGCATTAACGTTTTCTTTTTATGATATATTTTCCAAGAGGTTGGTTTTAGTTACTGTTAAATAGACATAGCTGTGTGCTTTTTTTAAATTTCTGTTTCTTTATGTAGCCTTAAATGTGCAACAATGCCGACATACTTTCTTGAGGATTTCTTTGGTGAATAATAAAGAATACAAAAAAAAGACTGCAAGTCTAGAGAATTATAGTTTGACTCACAGGATGTAGGCTGTGGGTGTAAGTCTGCCATTCGCTGCTAATCTCACGTGCCTTTGTCCTTCCCTTACACTATCTGTGTGTGACCAGTTTCAAAATCCCCTTAACTACAGGAAACACCTACAACAAGCCCCAGGCTAGCAGCCTACCACACTGAAAGTTTAAAGGATTTGAATTGTGCAATAAGGCAGCCCTAGTTTTTTTTTCTTTTCTCTTGGATTATGCATTTAAATGATACGGCTCACTTCCTTGCATGCAGATTTTCAGTTCTACCTATCACTATGTTGAGGAAACTGCAAGATATTTTTTTGAAAAACAGGTCCTTACACCTTAACCTCAGGCCAGTTTGATTGTATGGATCACAGCGAAATATATGAGTGTTTGCAGATGAGGTAATATAATACTGAAAAAATCTGCTTTTGGAAGCGGTGGGCGTAGTGGTGGCATAGATCATACAAAGGAACCTCATGAGAGTTAGGTTCATGTCCTGTGTGGGACCATCTTTTTTTTTTAGACGTGGTTGACTAAGTATTCAGTAATTTTCATTTATTATTCTAGTTTTTTTTCAGTCTCTGTTTGGTTATGTTTTGGTAAAAGATCATGGTTTGGTGTAAAATTAGTCTAATCCAGATGTAGGGGTATAAACCTGGCATTGGCTGATATTCCCAATCGTGATTCTCCTCCCTCTGCATGTTACAATTTTGTTTACCACAGGAAACAACAGAAAGCTCCGGGCTGCGATCTGCTGCACTGAAAAAGAGACTGAAAGTGGAAGTTTTGCTGAGGATTTGGATTGTGTTGTCAGCTTTGTCAGCTAGTTTTTGTTTTCTTTTTTTGCGTGCGGTAGATTATCCATTTAATTTACAGTGTTTGCCATATGTTCCACCATAACGATTCCAGCCATCACTATTTTGGGTGAACATCGAAGCCACATCCTTGGCTTAGCCCTGCCCACAGCGGTGGTTTAAAGAAATATAAACAAGCCAGAGTGTTTTTCCCTCTATAGCAGAATGATAGTGTGGTGCAGCCGGACCATTATGAACTACAGAATGGGCTGGAAAAGTGAGACTAAGTTAAAATAGACACTTTTACATCTGCAAGCTTCTTTTCAATTTATTTTGGTTACCAGGGTGATGAGTCCCACCCCCATTAAAGGGAGCAACACTAACAACACCTCCGTCTTTCTGAAACGTTTAGATATTGATGTTTTTCTCGTCAGGTTGGGCTGCTTTTATCATTTTTTGTTGGCTTTTGAATGTTGTTTCAATATTCCGTGCAGGTAAGAATTGCTACCCAGCAGCGGCTACTTTCAGTCTGAAAAATGTGTTTTGAATATATTCTGTAAAAAAAGAAAAAGAAGAAAGACTCACAAAATGTAGGTTTGTCTGAGTGGTGTAGGGAAAAAGCTTTTGCCGCTTGCCCCATTATCATCACTGCACTGTGACTCCTCCGGTTGATCAAGGCACCTGGGTGTAGAGGGTTGGGATCAGGATGTGAGAGTGTGATCTTTTATGCAGCTGAGGGTACGATTACATTAGCCTTCCATTGCCCTGAACTCAACCTTGGAAAAAGGATGCTGTTGTTTCTGGTCTTTGTTTTGCATATCACAGGCTTGTACTTAATAGTGGGTGTCTACAGAGAACATAATGTCCTTTTATTATTTTGGTTGAAAAGATTTTTGAAGCAGTGCCAAACAATTATGGAATAACACGTGCTTTTTCACACAGTTTTGTGATGTTCTTTTTTATACTGTACATACCAGTTATGCCTTGTTCTTTATCAGGGCAATAATAGAGATTTTTATGCCTAATATTATGCAGTGAAATGTTAGTCTACAGTGAGAAGTATGACCTACCTTCCCACCTGACGTGAGATCCTGCCCCTGGGTGAAGCCTGATGTTCCTGTTTGTCCCTTGTGAGTGTTGTTTGCTCCCTTGGTCTGTGGGGAAAAGTCACCTGTGCTGCAGCCGTGGAATCTGCATCATGCATGTGACACGTCCTCATGCAAGGCTGGTGATGATAGTAGTTTTCTGGCTGGAGGGCCTATGCCCCCCCCTTGCTCTCTCTCTTGGTGTATGCAATTTACAGTGGGTTTTATTTCATGACACAGAAAGAAACAACACAAACAGTTTGCTCTCTCAGTGTCTCCCAGGTGTTTTTGCATCAGTTGCTAATAATAACTCAGACCTATCCCCCATGTGTGACTCCAACTCTGACTCTCCAATTTTCTTCCTCCTGCTGCCATAATGTACCAAACAGATGTATCAGAGCACTACTTGACATTAACAGATATGTAGCAGACATTTGCTTAAGATAGATAAATTAGCTACTTTATCTGAGAGTTGCTGCAAAGTAATTGTTCTGTGTGAAAATGTTGAGATGCTAGAAACATAGTTTGGAAGATATTATGCTCTCCCTATCCACCGAATCAGCATCAGTATTAGATGATATATGGCAGCGCAAATTAAACAAAAATGGAATCAATTTTCTCTGCTGTTGGTGTGTTGCTTGTATTTCACATTAGGTGCTTACTTTGGCTTAATGCAGCTGAGAACTAGCCAGTGGTTGTATACTTTGGCCAGTATATTTCAGATTAAAGCAAAACCCAGACATTCCAAAAATCAATTTAACACTCTTAAGAAATGAGTAATCTGCTCATGCACTCTCTCCTATCGTAGTCTTTCACAATTGGGGAGGATGACTACAGTACATTTCATGGCTGTACAGGGTAGGATTAATGGGTGCTTTTGGTGCCTAAAGGCGCATTTCCATTACAGCGCAATAATTCTAATCTAATTACTTGAATCCACTCAAAGGAGTGGGTCATTGATCAGAGAGGCCTTATCAAGTGAATAAGGCTATTGATCCGGACAAGGATATTTCTTCCTAACACAGTTTTGTTGTCGTCAGTATGTGATTTAAGTTTGAGCACCCATTTTCTCCTTCGTTCTAGATGACTTTGTGGACCAAGGCAGGACTGAGACAATGTTTTGCAAGGGCTGGAGTAGGACTCAGGATACTGTTGATGGTCACATCAATGACGGTGTTCATTTTCAGGCCTCATTGAGCCGTGAAAAGTCATAATAAAACAGATGGTCTCCCATTTCCAGGCCTGTCACAGATGTTGGTTGAGGGTTGCGCTGGATCACTGGTGCTGTTGTTGGACAATAATCGCTGCCACTGTCTGTGTTGCTACACACAGTTACAACAGCATTATATTTGCAATTACTGTGTTTTTCAGTATCTTAGCTTTGACAAACAAGTGCAAATGGCTTGTGTGGTTATAAGATCTAACAGCCTTTTTTGTGGACGTATGATAAAAATGACTGCATTGTGTATATTGTTGTTTGTCCTTCGGGAAGCAAATGGACAAAACATCAATGCTAACTGCTGCTTTTGGGTTTCTGTTCCAAGGATCCTCTTTTGGACCGACTGGGATGCTACTTTCCCCCGAATTGAGGCTGCATCAATGAGCGGAGGAGGTAGACACATTGTGTTTAAGGATATGGAGATTGGAGCCTGGCCTAATGGACTAACGCTGGATCATCTGGAAAAGAGGATTGTTTGGACAGATGCACGGTGAGAGTTTTTCATGTGTGCAGAAGCATTCACACCTTTCACAACTTTTAATGCATGTGTGACATTCAATACTGCAAAGGATTCACCATTCCCTGAGTAAACTTTTATCTTCTCACTCTCCCAGTGGGCATTAAATAATGGAGGACATGTAATATTTAGTGTTCTTAGTACAATGGCCATCTTTGGTTTTAAGTGGGTCTTGAACAATTTAATAGTTCCATCAGTTGGCTGGTGGGTCTCACTTTGATCTCCCTACATGCACTGTTCCCCTTCAATGCTTTTGGAGAGTGGTTTAAACTTTGATATGGTGTTGGTCTCTCTTGAACAGCTCCGATGCCATTTTCTCTGCACTCTATGATGGTAGTGGGGTCATTGAGATCCTCCGGGGCCACGAATACCTGTCCCATCCTTTTGCCGTGTCTCTCTTTGGGGGCAATGTCTACTGGACGGACTGGAGGACGAACACTCTAGCGAGAGCCAACAAGTGGACCGGGCAAAATGTCACAGTTATCCAGAAGACGAGTGCTCAGCCTTTTGACTTGCAGATCTTCCACCCCAGCAGGCAGCCACAAGGTGAGAGCAGTATTTCTGGCTTCACTATTGGAGAGCAGACACTCAGTAAAAGGGACAATGAACCACATAGGATTCTACTACCGCTGTGCCAGCAGGGCTTATTTCCTAACAGGAGTGCATACAAAGAACAGGAACTGAACATAAAGATCTTTATGCTCATTAAGAGGTTTAAGATGCTAAATCTTCACATTCGGTCTATAGAAAAACAAAAAATCTGATTGAAACCGGGCATAATCCGCTCGTACCACAGGATATTGACTGACGATACATTGTCTTTTAACACAGAATTCAGCCTCATGTATGAGAAAGGGGCGGGGGGGGAAGCATAATGTAATTAATTTCAGCTTCTATCTCTGCCTTCATTTGGCCTGTCAGTCAGCGAGCATGTGTCTGAATGAAAAGGGTACTCATGCAGAGAATTAGCTAGCTTAAGTTAATAGTACCTCTGGATGTGTTTTTCTCACCATCCAAATCATTGTAATTGGCTCATACCACTATATTAAAGCTCTTTCCTTTTTTTTTTCTTGCACTGAATGTGAATAAAGAGACCTGCAGCATATGAGAACCACATCTGCCAATGAATAATTGTGGCATATCCAATAAGCAAATCAATTAGTAATGTGAAAAGCGTGTTGTGATTACCGAGAATATATGAAATAATTTGGAAGCCTCATTAATATTCGCTCCTGAATCTGTACCTGCATCACAGTGGAATAGGTAATCAATTTTGGGAGAGGTTGAGTAAGCCAAGATTCTGACCACAAGAAATACGCTGCTGATGTGCTATCTGACAGCAGGCCTACATGTGTAAGCCAATTTTTATTTGATATGCAGATCAGCTCGCAAGATATAGTGCCAAGCTTGAAATTAATAGCAGGAAATCTGTTTTTCAGTTGACTTCATTATGTTTTTTTTGTGTTGTTGTTGTTGTTTTTTCGCACCCAAAATAGGTCATTTGAAATAGATTTGGGTTTATTTGTAATACAGACCCATCACAATAAAACACCGGATAATGGAATATTTTGTGCCAAGTCCACTTGATTGATCTATCAGTCTCTGTCAAAGTTGTTTTTCTCCACATTGCCAAGTATAAACACGATCCCCCTCAGCTTTTCTTCATATATGAGCCACCACTCTTAGATGGGCTTTATTGTAGTGGTAATCGGATTTACATCTGTTCGGCGGTCCCACTGCTTCGCCAGTGTGTCATGAGTTAATTTGCTTGTTTCCTTCCTGCATCTGCATTCTCATGAGTGTTCACCATAGATAAGTGTGAGCAAATGGGACCGCATTTCCAAAGAAGACAGTAAGCGTGCCTAATCCTTTTTAAAAGAGCTCTACTGGAGGGGGGAGCTGACTATTATCCACTCTAGCTAGAACCAATGTCTGGAGATGTGACGCTCCACTAGACCCTCAACATCTGGACCAGACAAAAAGACAGTTAGGGGTGTGATGGAGATAGGAGACCTGGACATCAAGTGCCCAGCTTGCCCAGCTTGCCACAATGGAGCTCCACTGGAGGCATGACCAGTCTGTAACTACAATACATGTCATTTGGAAGGCAAGGCAATAATTACACTCATGAAGAGGTAACACGTTTGCAAATTAGAAGGTAGATTGGCATTTCTAACAGCTGATTATAGACAGAGTATCACAAAGACACCTGCATTGATTTCACCATTATAAACAGATGTTTTAACCAATAACATGAGAGAATTATTTGGATATTGATGCATTCTTGTAGTTGCATTAATCTCAGCCGTAGCGGTTTTCTGCTACAGTCATCAATGGCTCTGTATGTCATTTGGATTGAAAATGACTGTTTTTTTTTCTTCTTATTTTTAGGAACACAATGTTCACTCCCTTGCGAAGGCAGCGGGCTCATTTTTTAATCTAGTTGCTGCAAATAAATCTGACAGTTTAGAGCAAACACCTTGGCTCTGTTGTTGCTGTCTGTCATCCCTCAAGAGCATGATTCAGGTGGAAGCAGCGCTGTTCAGACGCCCGCCTATTAGCAAACTGAGTCAGCTGGGTGCTGTTTCCAGCTTGCTGAGACAGAGTTGCTTTTTTCTTTTTCTTTTTTCTTAGTCTTAAATGAGCCACATTTGCGATGCAATGGGGTTCTCAAATACGTTGCTGAAGGAGCCCAGGAAATGAACTTTGAATGAGCTTGTTTGACATGAATCATCCAGAGTAGATAGAGAAATGGTTGTGTTTGATGCATGAAATGTGACTGCAGCATGATGGGAAATTATTGAACTGTGGGTGATTTTCTTTAGTCTGGCTGTGGTGATTTATTCTGAATAGAGTAAGAAATTGTAAGAAATAGAAATAACCCTTCAAATGCATCTCATCTATATTTACTTTGCTGTGCAAGTCTAGTAGAAAATGTCAGCAGCTCAGGGTCCTAACCCGAAATGTCCTGCTACCCTAACCGTATACTGAGATAATGTCGCTCCTAATTCATGAGAAGTACACTGTAACTTGTTTTTTTGTCATTGTCATTTTGCCTCTTTGGAACAATTTCAACAAGAGAAAAAGCTAAAAAATGCAGCATGTGCAGAAGATGAGTAAAGATCAGTCAAACCTAGCATAACATAACTAGTCCTCCAAAACTGTGTGACATTTGTTGGAACTTAGTGCCAGATTTTTTCTCAGAACTTCCATGATTTCATGCTTTATCTCTCTGCCGTTATACTACAAGAACAAAACTGTAGTCATAGTTGTTTTCAGCTATACTTCCTTTGTCTGTGTGGCAAAGTCAGACAAGCCTGTAAATGTCATGTTGCAAAGGCTGTCAGTCCTGTTCACGTCCAGTATTTATCCTGGCCGACGTCTTCGCTTATCATCTTATGCCGAGTGTTCTGAAGTGAAGTTCCCTTTTTCCTTTCTGTTTCCTCTCATCCCGTCAGCCTCTAACCCATGTGAAGAAAATGATGGACGTGGTCCCTGTTCACATCTGTGTCTCATCAATTACAACCGTACTGCGTCCTGCACCTGTCCGCACCTCATGAAGCTTTCGACCAACAAACAATCCTGCTTTGGTGAGTGAGAACACCTTCTGCATTTTTCATGCCTTCTCCTTATGCTATCAGAGTGAAAATATAGGATCCTGTGTTAAAAAAAAAAGGAGAGGTATTTTCTTCTACCTTATGATTGACACCATCATTTGCATCAGGTTGTTGTTACCACACCTTCACCTGGAGCTGCCAAAAAAGAAAGATTGGCAGCCTCGATTAATTGGTTGCTTCATTGTCTCACCAGCGTTGAAAAGGTTCCTCCTGTATGTGCGGCGGTCTGAAATCCGTGGTGTGGACATTGACAACCCTTACATGAACGTCATGACGGCGCTAACAGTGCCGGACATTGACGATGTCACCGTGGTGGACTATGATGCTCAGGAGGAGAGGATCTACTGGGCTGATATCAAAACTCAAACCATCAAACGAGCCTTCATCAATGGCACCCAGCTAGAGACCATCATTTCCTCAGGTAGGTGCACTCCAGACATCCATCTATAATCCATCCATGTTTTTAAGTGTTTCTTTTGGGCGTTGATTTATTGAATTTTGGCATAACTGCTATTTGCAACAAACATATGAGTAAAAGTATACATCGTTTGTTTGGATCATTTATACATCTACTTTGTTTATGTTGGATGTACTGTAGCAGACACACCTGCTAGCTATTTACATTTTGTAAAGCACGCAAGAGTAACAGCTTTTTCATGCGCTTCCTGACAGATATAGTGAACTGCCGCGGTCTGGCTTTAGACTGGCTTTCCAAGAACTTGTACTGGCTCAGCTCTGAAAATGACGAGTCACAAATCAATGTGGCTCGCTTTGATGGGTCCCTGAAGACGTCCATCATCCACGGCATTGATAAGCCAAGGTGCCTTGTAGTGCACCCTGCCAAGGGGTAAGTAGATTAGAGCAGTCTGTGCACTTCATGAGTTCTTCACCTTCAGTCCATAGTATTAGGAAACCTCACCTGTACAAAAGAGAGATCACCGCTTTGTTGTAAAGAAACTGTTACACAAGCTTGAAATGTTGGTGCTGATTCTTACAAGGTTGGAAAAAAATCTATTGGCTTACATTCAATTTGTGGTTCTAATTATATATATATATATATAAACATAAAACAAACAATGCATTCATTGATTATGTTGTAAACCTCATGATAGCTTGTGCCTAATTGGATTACTGCCTATTTTCTTCTCACCTTCCCGCACAGAAAAATCTATTGGACAGATGGCAACACCATTAACATGGCCAACATGGATGGGAGTAACAGCAAGGTCCTCCACCAGAATCAGAGGGATCCTGTAGGTCAGTATGAGAGCTTTGGATAGCATACAGAATGAGACCTCCTATTTAGCTGTACCTGATTGGATTTGAATATAAATAACCAGATTAAAGCATTTGCATGATTTGCCTTGTTTTCCCAATACCTCAGGTTGACTCGATTTGTTAAATGATGGGGCTACCGTGTGGTGCCCCTCTGCTTAAAATGTTAGTACCACAAATTCAAGATACAGAACTGAATATTGTTTGGTTCTGGGTGAGTTTAAGGTAGTTTAATTCAATAAAATCTTCCAGCGTTGACAGCTGTGCTCCCTCATGCACCACTTTGCATCTGTTTTCCTTCGTTCCAAATTCATTTGAACTAATTTCCCTGTTTGAACTATAATGTGACAAAGATAACCCAATAAAGATTTAACATGAAACTTACAATAATCTCAGATTGTCCTAATCCATCTTAATCAATTGGTGCGTATGTGCACACACTGACTATTGCAAACTGTATCATATGTGATATTTGTAGCTGTTGACATTTAATATGTATCAACAACATCAACAAGAATCAGAAAGAACGCTCACTTCCTCTGTGGTGATGTTATCTCAACAGGCAATGTCAAAGTCACTCTTTGAGTAAAGGTGTCAAAGTGTCTGGTAAAGCTTATATCATTCCATGCTGGAATGTTGTTGAAACCTAAAACACAAAGGTTACATTGGAAAAGCATGCTACTTGTGTAGCCTTACGTCATTCACTATTTCTTTCTTTGTTAAATTACTTCCATTAAAATTTTAATTTAAAGGAAACAATGGCCAGTTTCTGTTCTGCTGCTTGCGCTCCTGTCTGAAGATATCTGACAAGTATTTCAAGCATGAAGGCTTTTAAAGGCTATGCTTTGATGTTACAACTTCTTAACAGGACATCACTCTGCAAGTATTGCATAAAAGGATCCATCATGTCACAATGTCATCGCCAGAACTACTGCTTTTCAATCGCTTTGTAATGTTATTGGCTTTACTGTGGACTGCATATTGCTTTAGCCCATGCTATTCATCTGCTAAGGGTTGCCTTCCACATAGCATGATGAGATCTTGTGTTCTGGTTTACCTACTTCATGCTGCCTTTGTTGCCTTTGAAAAGCTGTACAACTCTGCAGCACTGGTCCAGTCCAGCCTCCTAGCTGCAGCGATTATGTCTCTCTCACTCACTGTTGGATTATTCTTTAATACCTTCATGAGCGTGGACATGGAGGTGCTGTTGTTTATGTACCTGTAGTTTGTAGTGACATATATGCAAATGTAAAGGGAATGTTCACTTCTTTTGAAAGGGCAAGCTTGTTTTGTTTTGTTTTTTTGTTTTTTTCCTGCTCACAGCATAGCAACAAGAGCAGCGAAAGATTTAAGAACCCTGTTTTCTCTGTAATGGATGCTTGTTTAATTGAGATTTTGTGCAACCATTTGGAATAATGATGCTAAGCCTGTGTTAGAAACAGATTTTTTGTTACATGTGTTGTTTAGAATATTGGTGTCTTTACAGTGTACTGAGGGTAAAGTAAATATGTGGGAATCAACATAAGAAGGCATTTTCTATGAATCAAAACTTGCGTATATTTGATTTTATGTCACGACAGAATGATGAAAAGAGGGACCAGAAGTTAATCAACTGTGTAAAAACCTTAAATCTTACCAAGATAATTAGTAGCATTAGAATTCCTTCAAGCAGTCCTTCTCTGCTATGATACACTGACTGGAAAGTGATCAGTGTAGAATCTTTTTCGTCATTTCATTCTGGGGTCATCTGTATCCATGTGTTTAGGAGAATAGATGGAAGAAGTATAGTCATTTGCTGAGGTGTGGCTTTCTTGCTGATATGATGGTATAGTGTGGATTTGCATAGCAGTCTAGTCTAGCATGCACAAAACTGATTTCCAGAGAGATCATATCCACTATGTTTCACGAGGACCAATGATTACTCACTGCTGCCTGATTTGAATCTTTTTCTACATGTTCATCAAACTGATGTTTATATTATTATACTCCTCTCTTTGCCTTTTGAGTGTAAACTCTTTCCCCACATGATCCATGCTTAAGTAAGCGATTGCAGCTTGATTTAGCAAAAAGCAATCAACTAGTCTTCATCTCTAGTAGCTGTTGTTACATAGCTCAAGGTCAAACTCCCCATTCGTCACACAGAGCAGCATTGTCTTCTCTGTATTTCTTCATTCTCCCAGGCCTGTCAGCGGTACAGATAGCAGGGCGCACCGTATTTCACTGGCTTCATTTATGATTATGGGTTAGACCTGGGGACAAGAGTAAATTAATGACGCATTGTGACTGTGAATCTGCCAGACATAAATCCAACACATGGTGGGAGACAGTGAGTTGTCCGGAGGTACACAATTGAAATTGCTCTCAGCTCCCACCATTAACAGTGATATTCTATGAAAAACCATCATGTCATCATGCCAAGAAAGAAAGAAAGAAAAAAAAAAAGCAGTCAGCCTCGTTCTTGTGCATCTTTCATGCCAGCTGGAGTTCTTTTAAAGAGATCCTCCACGCATACTGTATGTACGAGCAAACATTTCTATTCGCCATCACTCAACCAGATGCGTAGAAAATGCGGTATGTAAATGTAAGGTCATGCAGTAATGAAATGCACTGCTGCAATGCTGTTTAAGTGAAAGTAAACGGAGTTCTCAGTGTAAGATATTTATTGTAGCCAAGATTTGTTGCTATTTATAGCTATTTTGCCACATTCAAAATACAGTTGAGACAGACAGATTTTTAAGGAATAATCTTCTGTTTACTGTAATTTCGCAAATGATTTTAATGATAATAACCATCAACCTTTTATGTATCGTGTATAATGTCGATCATGCTCATATGCACTATTTTTGGGGATTTTGTTTAAATTTTATTGCTAGTTTTTTATATCTCTGTTGATGGATTTTGTTATTGATATTAAAATCCTGCTGTGTTTTAAAGTCAAGCCCAGTATCCTATCAAATCTCGGCACAATGAGCACTAACCAGATGTCCTATCTGCTCTTCCTCTCAGGTCTCTCAATAGACTTCAGTGCCAACAAGCTGTACTGGATCAGCTCGGCCAATGGGACAATCAACAGGTGCAATCTGGACGGCGGCGGGCTGGAAGTGCTGGAGTCTCTAAAGAGGGAGTTAGCCAAAGGCACAGCTCTGGCCGTGATGGGTGAGTGGAGTTTGTCACAAGTGCATCAGATTGCCACTGGGGATTACTCAGAGAGTGTGAGGGGATTACATGTTTAACCAGCTAAGTGGCTCGAGAAGGGGACCCATTTAGGCAGTCCGTGCAACAGTTGTGCTTCGCTTTGTGCGAAGTGGCAGGGGCATTAGGTAATTAAAACACAACGCAACAATGACTCATGATCGATTTTCTCACCCCACTCATAATGAAAAGGATCGGAGGATGTTCATTACGTGCACATTCTTGGTATCCGCGCTGAATCCAATGTGTCACGCCATCCATCAACTCATAGGTTCATTTAAAAATCCTGTGAAAAATAAGTCAACATGCTGTGAATGAAATCGTACTAGTACTTAACATCAAAACATATGCAGCTCACACGGTTTGGTTCTACAAATCTATTTTTTTCATCTCCTCCTCTTTTTTTCCTACATGCTCACAGGCTGCCAATTAGTACCACTTTACACTGCCTTATACCAGTGTAAACTCGTATACTTAGTGATCAGATCATCAAACAATGTTCAGCTTGGTGGTATATGTCAAAGTAGGATCCAGGTGAAATACCAAGACCCAAGGATTCACAGCAAAGGATTGCACTGTACCGATGTGATCGATGTTATACATTTCACTCTCTCAGTGGTTTTAATGTTTTTGGCTGATCAGTGTAGATAGGTAAGAAATCATATGTCAGTCATTTTGCTCATGTCATTTTTGTTTTTTTTAACAGCAGACCAGAATTAGAATTTTATATTGTCTCACTTCTGCACTGCCACAATCTTGACAATTGGGAGGCCTCCCAGTTTGCTTGCCAAGATTGGTAATGAGAAGAGAGAAACATACTGAACAGAGAGTTGTTGGTTGTGTGTGTGTGTGGGTCTGGGACAAATTGCGTTGTTTTTTTTAAAAGGAAAAATAAAATCTTAAAATATAAAATAAAAGAGTGTTGTCAGGCGGGTACTTTGTGTTCCCGAAGCATGTTATTAATCATGACAGGACTTCATTTCCTGTGTGGTGGGTATCTGTCAGCATGTGCAGAGAGCATTAATTACAGTGTTACGGAATAACACAGCAGTGGCAAAATGGAATCCCACGGTTTTGTTAGCTGTTAGCATTCTGCAACTGTAAGCGGCCTCTTCTGGGTTCATTTTTCTGAGCATCTCTTACGGTAAAGACTTTGACTATGGAGGAATGGACGTTGGAGACTTCATTATTGCATTTCACAAATGGGAGATAGAATGCAGGGTGACATAGACTAATGGCTTGGTTCCTGCACAGGAGCAGGTACAGCAAAACAGTGAAATGATGTCTGCGAGTCTCCATCAATCACAATTAATGGCATTTTGTTATGCTGAGGAAATTGAATGGCGGAATGAAAAGCACTGTACTGTAATATTATTGCATTTTGTTAAGCAGAGAATCTTCATGGTGGCTCAACGTCAGCAACACAGATAGAATATATAGTGTT
>OMNN01099663.1:9769-32578 GCA_900302755.1 Chromis chromis | reverse complement strand
AAGTAAGTAAAATAAGGCTGTGTTCACACTTACTGAAGTGAACCGAAGTGAACCAAATGCAAATTTTTTGTGGACCAGAAAAAAAGCGTGGATTTTCTGGACCTTGTCCAACGTCTCTAAATCTAGTGCGCTCTAGTGGGCCGCTTGGTGACGCGAATCACGTCACACTCTGCATTGAGCTATTGTTTTTAAATATGGATGAAGAGATACTTAGTTTTCTCACCATATTCGCCGTAGCGAGCTACACGTTATCTATGCGTAATGTTTCTGATTATGTCGAGTCTTTATCGGAGTCCAGAGCGACGTTGGAAACAATGTTGTTGTTGTGGCACAAACAGGAAAGGAGACGCATCATAAGGCACTCCAGGAGGAGACGCGCAGTGTGCAGTGTGCAGTGTGCAGTGTGCTTCTGTCCCGTCCCGTTTAGAACAAATTTCATACGCTCCGGTTCCGGATAGTACGCTTGCATAGAGCAAACGAAGCGGCCCGAGACCACCTTTTCAAGTGAACCAGTTGGTGCGCACTAAAAGTGGTGCGCACCAACTGGTCCCTGTTCACACCAGCAAAAAAAAACGGACCAAAGAGAGAATCGATCTCGAGTGCGCACTAAACGGCCCAGTGTGAACACGCCCTAAGTTCTTTACTGGACCATTTGGGTTTAAAAGTCAGTGCCATTCATGGGAGACATTTTTTTCAAATTAGTTCTGATGTAGCGAACATTTAACTCACATGACTGATCAACTGTAGCTGCTTCTTTTGTGGGCTTCACCTCTGCACAGCATAAAGCATTTCCAATACCAGCAGACATATACATACTGCAGGGGCTGATTGGTAGCGGCTGCATCTGATTGGAGATAAAGGTAATGGTGGAGGCATGTTAACTGTTGCAGCTGTAATCAGAAACATCAAAGAGGCCTAATTAAGGTCTTAATTTCACTTGTAACTTCTTTGTAAAATTGTTCAAGCTCTGTCAGGTTGCAAGGGGGTTGTTAGTGAACAGCCCATTTCAATTCCAGCCAAAAGTTCTCAATTGGATTGAGGTCTGGCTCTGACGTGGATATTTCCAAACATTCATCTTTTGTCATTGAACCATTCCTATCAAGTTTCGACTGTATGCTTTAAGTAGTCATTGCATTGCTGGAAAACAAAATCTACTCCCAAATCACAAACTACATCAGGTTGTCCTTCAGGATTTTGCTATACTTTGCTGCAATCATTTTACCCTCCAGCCTAACAAGCCTTCCAGGGCATGCTGCCAAAAAGCATCTCCACATCATGATGCTGCCACCACCATGCTTCATGGTGGAGGATGTGTCCTTCATGGTGTCCATCAAACATAGTGTCTAGTCTGATGGCCATAAAGCTTAGCTATGGTTTCATCACACCAAAGCACCCTCTTCCAGTAGACTACAGAGTCTCCCACATGCCTTTTAGTGAACTTTAGTCAAGCTTTAATATGAACTCTTTTTCAACTGTGGCTTTCTCTTTGCCATTCCCCCATAAAGCTTTGACTTGTGAAGACCCCGGGCAACAGTATGCAGTCTCCCCCATCTCAGCTGCTGAAACTTGTGACTCCTGCAGAGAAGTCATATGTGATGGCAGCCTCCCTTACTAGTCTCTTTCTTGCACAGTCGCTCAATTTTTAAAGAACGGCCTGCTCTAGGCAAATTTCAACGTTTGCCATATTCCCCTCATTTTTTCATGATGATTTAGCTGTATTCTAAGGGATATTCAGATGCTCAGAATTTTCCCTGTATCCATCCATTGACTTGTGCTTTGTTATAACCATTTCACTTGTCACCATATCCCTTTAAGGCTGAATACTCATGCAATCACTTATTTTACAATTACTTTTTGGACATCTGTTTTCACCTGAACATGTAAATTCTTGTCATAAAAGCTCAATTAAATTGATCATTGTTCAGTGTTGTAAAGCAGTGAAAGGGGAAAAACTTCCAATGGGGTGAATACTTTTTATAACCACTGTACTTGAAGTAGAGTGGCGGTGTTGGTACTTTGTGAGGTTAGTTACAAAGGGAAAGAGCTAGTGATCAGAGTTCAGAGCTTGTTGGGAGAAAATTGAGGCATCTTTGAAATTGTGTTCCCATGTTGTTAGGATTTATTATCATCTCTTTATTCATCTCTTCTTTCAAAATATTCTGTTGTCACCAGTCAGAATTCTTAAGTTGGAACAAAGAGAGAACATAAAGCTTCAATTTCTCTTTCAAAATGTCTTTCACTACAAGAAACAACCACATCAAGCTCCAGGTCAACAACTTACCACACTGAAAATATCAAGTTTGACCAAAAGGTTAGATCATGCAATAAAACAGCCCTGCTACTTTTTTTCCCATCTGAATTACAGTACTCGACTCCCTGCACGTAAATGTTCCACCATAACAATTCCCTCGTGTATTATGAGTGAACACTATTGCTGCATCCTAATCTTCGACCCACCCAAGACAATTGTGACTGGTTTAAAGAAATACAAACATGCCAGCGATGCTATAACATGACAGAAATTGTGTGGTCTGTACAACAAGAAAGTGGTGATAATTGTTGGAATTAGAAATAGAAATAGAAATAGAATGCCTTTATTGTCAATACATAACATGTAACGAGATAGAGAGCGCCCCTTGAAAGTGGAAACACATAAATACTACACAATAAATAATAAACAGTCCACATTCATTCAATATCAATATCAGTATTGTGCCAGCGTATTGCACAATACACCAGTGAATTGCACATTGCACCAGTATGTAGAACTACACTGTGTTGTATTTAGAGGTCAATGCATGTGAGAGTTCAGGGTGGTTATGGCTTTAGGGAAGAAACTGTTCTTGAGTCTTTTGGTTCTAGATTTGATGCACCTTTAGCGCCTACTAGAGGGCAACAGGTTAAACAGTGGAAAACCAGGGTGTGAACTGTCCTTGTTTTGTGCTCTGGCAGCGGAGGTATAGATGTCCGTCAGGGAGTGGAGAGGGTAACCAACAGTCTTCTGAGCTGTTTTAATTACCCTCTGAAACCTCCTCCTGCCTTCCCTCAGTGCAGCTCCCGTACCATACTGTTATGCAGTATGTCAGCAGGCTCACGATGAACGAGTTTGAGACAGCTGGAAGCCATTAGAACACTATAATTGATATTTTTTATTTGCAACACTGATTATCAGTTATCTTATCCTACCAGTTATTACAGATATTGAAGTTACAGTTCTCCTCAAAGAAATCATACTCTGTAATACTTGGCATCAATAAAAAATCTGCAAACTTGTGTTGTTTTAGCTTTTTAGAGGAAAACTTCAACATGATTGAAATCCCTGCTGCTTAGCTACTGTTTTATCTTGCGGTGCTTGTCACGTAACTGCCCAGTGCTTTCATTATGTCAGTAGGAATTTGCAGTTTTTCATTATGTTTTGTGTAATGGTATTTTAATATTGGCCTCTTGTGAATTTAGAGTGACTTTAACCTTCTTCTACCCCGTAAAATAAGCCTAGAAGTATCACTCTGTTTTTTTTGTCTGTAATCATGTCTGCTTTGTTTGGATGAGACGGCTGATGAGATCTTATTGCTTATTGATGCTGTCAGAAACACTTTCAGATTTAGCATATGAGTGGAGCAGCCACAAAATGTTGGGAGTGTGTGAATGACTAATGAAACATGCGGTTGCATTTGGAAATGAATCACAACTTGCAAAAAAAATTTCTCTCACTTTGCCTTTGAGTTTTTCACTAGTTCTTGCTAAAAACATTTGCAAAATTAGGATTAATTATTTGCTTCACACCTGACAGGTTGAATACTGAAGGAACAGTAATTCATGTCACAAAACTAAAGACATGAGCAAAAAAAACATTCATCCATGATGATAGATGAATGGATTAGTCTATTCCTGATGTATTTGTTATTACGTAATCTTGGAGCATGAAATCACACTTGAGTTGCCATTTATAGATCAGAATTATTAAAGGAGCAAACTAATTTGGCTGGGTTTTGTTCCCAGTTGAAGCATATTTGCCTCGACCTAACTTAGGTTGTTTGTTGGTGACGTCATGATGCAGGATGTTGCAGAGATAGAGGATCGTTGCCTAGTGGCATTTACAACCTGACAGGTGACATGAATGGTATTTTCGGGTAGAAGACTCCTATCCAAAGTCTTCCATTTGATGTGAATGCAGCATATAGATATTCATCTCCTGTAGGCTGGCCAGGCACTTCTAGTGTCTTTATACACACACTTTCCCTTTCTGACACTTTGAAGGTTTGAAATCCCTGACAGCTCACCTCCTGCTGTTAAAACTCACTAAAGCTGCTTTCCTCACCAAGAAAAGCACTTTAATGCGTATGTGTGTCTGAATGAGTGTGTGTCTTCGTGCCTATCTTGCAGTCAGCAGAATCGGACTGTTTTAAAACCAGACAGCCAGACAGCCTACAGCCAACCTAGTCAGGCTGCAGCAGGATGGCATAAAGAGTACTGTGCGACCTGGCTTGTTCGGTCTGACATACACTCGCTTTGAACAGAGATATGCAATAGTAACAGCACACATTTGAACTTATGCAGAAACACAAATTACACCTAAACTCTGACTCCATGGCTCACATTCTCACCCCTACACACAGCAGCCATAACTTGTGGCTAAGGTTTTTTAGACGCAGCAAGTAGGAGTTCCATCGATGCCCACTTGTTACAAACACATACACAAACTAAAGACCTCAGCCACTAGCTGATAGTATAAAATGCTACAGAATGATCCCCTTGAGGAACTAATACTGTAGGGCACCTGAGCTCCCTCGGTCTCCTCCTGCTGTTGCCTCCTGTTGCCTGTGTGCTGATTCTTCACCAGAATTTCCACAAACACACGCGCCATCTCTCCTCATCTCTCTTCGCTATCCTCATGGGAATGCTCACAAAATCCTCAAAATAAGGCGGTTATTCCTCCTCGCTTGCCACATCGGAAGCAGAAAAGTTTCGCCTCAGTAAACTCCTTATTAGTATTCATCACTGAAACTCACAAGAGGAGCAGGTCGCTTTAGCTTGTACAAGAGGTACAGCATCGTCATGGTCAGCGGTATGGAAAGGTGAAATGCCCACAAACGTTTGGACTAGAACAGAGTACCCAGATACAGGTGCACTGACAACCTTATTACACATTGGATAGTAAAATGTGTGCTAATTTGAACTGCACAAGAGAAGACGCAGCAGAAAAAGACTCGAGTAGTGCAGTAAAATCAATGAAGACTGCTCAGATACGATCTTAAATGTTTTATAAGGTCAATATGATTATTGATCACTTATTATACGCAAGTCACTAAAACACCAGCTCATGACAGTCTCCATCTTGATCTTTTTTACTCTACACTGTAATACTTGAAATAACTTATTTAGCGAGTGCTGACATTTTTCCATCAGTTGAATGTAAAATGAGAGATACTGTGGAAAACACACACACATACACGTACCTTCTTCTACCTTTTTCCTGCGTCCTCCTGAGAGCTCATCGTTGGAGAGAAAAAGGTTTGAGTACACGAACTGGCCTTGGGCTTCTCACCCCAGTTTTATTGCTCTCTTTCTTCCATCCCTCCATCCCCCCTCTCTCTTCCTCTGTGTTGCTGTCAGCTCGTTAATGTGAGTGAGAACCTGTCATCTTTGTCTTCTGAATGGCCGACCATAAAGATGATGAGTGAACTTGGAGTTTTGAAGCCATACCCTTTCACCCGCCTAGGTGATGATGTCCCAACATTAGAGGCAGTGCAGCGGTGTCTAGACGACATCTGCTGCATGAAAACACAGCGTACAGTGTGATTCATTGAGCAGACTCGAAAAAGTGTAAAGTACTAAAGTAACACATTATAATAAGGCAAGTCAAACTGCTTGTACTTGTATAGATGTTTACCTTTAAATGACCCCAAAGTGGAGGTCATAGCACGGAGGGGGTAGTGGTGGCCTAGTGGTTTGTGAAGCAAACTTGTAACCAGTGGGTTGCCGGTTCGAGTCCCTGGACTGGCAAGAGGTTGAGTTGAGGAAAGTGAGAGCGACCGCTTGTCCCAGTCACAACCACTGTGGGCCCTTGAGCAAGGCCCTTAACCCCTGACTGCTCCCCGGGCGCTGCACCATGGCAGCCCACTGCTCCTAGTATGTATAGTTATGATTAACTTTCAATAGGATGGGTCAATGCAGAGAAGGAATTTCCCCAAGGGGATCAATAAAGGTCAGATTAAATAAATACAAAAAATGCATAATCCCAACTAATGTTTTGAACACAAGCTGCTTTCTCTGTCTTCCAGGTTAATCTCTGAAACACTTTGTGTTAGTAACCCAGTTAAGTGTCTGCTAATAAAACTTTAAACCTAAGCACAGCCAAACCAAAGAGCATAATATTGACTGGCCAGCTCACTCATTGTTCACTGTTTATTTCTCATCTCTTTACCTGTGTGTCAGTCTCTCGGTAAAGCTGGCACTTAGTCCAACTTATATGTATTTATGCTCTGGCTATCGGCTTCCCATTTTTCTGAGTGCATTGTGCTGATAATAAATGTTCTTTTTCTCAGTGCTGCAAATATATTGGTAGACTCATTACCCTTGAGGATGTACGTGTGTTATTTTATGGGGGCATTTAAAGTAGAAAAAGTCTAGCTGCAGCTGCCAAAATGCATTTTGAGCACAGAGAAGGCAGGTGTGTATCATTTTTATCATATCTGAATCCACTGCCATATCCACTGTTGACTCCCTAATTGAATCTCATTAGGTTTAGCATGAATCATTTGCAAGTGTAAATAACTACAATTTAAAGATTCTGTCATTTAGGTCCGTGACTACCTGTTGTTTGGCAGGCGGCCAGATGTACAACTGTTTTTAGTGGCAGCTACTAAATCAATCAAAATGATTAAACGAGCAAAATTAATTTTAACAACCTATAGCGACGGCCCCAAATTTGGTGAGCACTAGACAGTGTGACATTTTGATTGATATTGATTATACTTAAATATGACAATAAATTAATCATAAAAAGTCCAGATTTAGTACTATGAGATGAGTAAACTCAAAATATTGAAATGGTGCAATTTAAAAAAAAAAACAGCCTGTTTTTAAATACTAAATGCATATTTGCACTACTTTGTACCACACCTGCCTCAGTAACCCTGCCACTTTGCACACATACTGTAAATGCTGCTATTTTTGTTTATATTTATATTGCTCTTATTTTTATTGTTCTTTCTCTTTTTTAGTTTGTTTGTTTTTTCCAATTACTGCACACAGAGAGCAAAGATACACCAGAGTCAAATTCCTTGTTTGCATGTACAAACTTGGCCAATAAAGTTGATTCTGAAATTGCTGCGATTAGCTGATTATTTCTGTGAAGAATAAGTCATCACTGTTAAACTACACAGACACAGCTGACATGTGGTTGTCAGATAATACAAAATGATGTGTTTTTTTTTCACTCAGTCAACCTCGAGAAGAATGAAGTCATTGGCTTGGAGAGCACAGAGCACATTAAACAACAGGCTGAAGTTTTAGTGGAGCTGCTGGTGACTATTTAACCAGCGAAACATCGGTCTTGCTAATAAATACAAGAGGTTCAGTGAGAGATTTTGGGAACGTGTGTTTATCTGAGACAGATTTGGACAGAGAGAGGGTCATTCACTCTTACCTGCCATAAAGTTACATGAAGCCACTTTTATAGTTAAAGGCTAACCTTAAAAGTGACATCCAGCACCAGACCTTTCTACCTTTTCATCCTTCATTCAACACACACATCCCTCTGTCTGCCCTTTTCCTTCCCTGTTCTCTTTGCTCCCTCTTGGATTCTCTCTTTATTTATTCTGTTGTGTCATTTTTACCTTTCGCTCCCCTTTTTTTAGATCACGCATGGACCTCATCTCATATTAAGCCGATTAATTCCCCGCTGACCTTGTTACCTTCTCCTAAACTCAGCCTGCATTTAGCACTTCATTATCTTTACCTCCTTACACTAATTATGTTCCCTTTTATCTTGGTGGAATCGCTCACCTCGTTTCCCGGGCATTTGGCTGATGTAGCTCAAAAAGTGGCTTATCAAAGCAGTGGAATCAGAGGACTGAAAGGCAAAGGCCGTAAAGAATAGTAATGATTAACAATGATTTGTGGTAAAAGTGGGTTGGATTTCCCAATAGAAAATTAAATTCTTTAACGCATTGTTGGCCCTCATACTCTTCATTGTTGAGTTTCTGGATTTATAGCTGCAGAAATGTAAAAATATAAGGAATTTAATCATATTTTGATTGGACTCACTGTCAGTAACATGGCTTTGCTGGAGTAGTTAAACAGTTGAATGTCTGCTAAAATTGGTTTCTGATTAGCGTGCGGAGTGAGAACTTGCAAAGCCTTGCATAAAATTCAATTGTTCCATTACAGACAGTCTAATTATAAATCTACATCTTTGCAAATCCCCCTCTGAGAAACAAATGATGTACATAACAATCATATTTAGCAGAGATCATATTTTCAGCTGAAGTGAGATCTTTCTGGCTTGACTGGTTGGAGGAAAATAGATACTAAGTAGACGGATTCTATATGTTTCTTCCTCATCCAACCAGCGAAGTTCAGACTTCCTCATTTTACGCTGCCGCTTGAAGATCAAATCAATGGTTATAATGAAGCAATTAAAAATACATAGAGCTGCACATTAACAAACTGGAATACACTTAAGGGGCCATCATGGTCTCAATAAAGCCATGGATTTACTGGCATTGTTGTCATTTATCCTTTTGATTGCACTTTAATTGCACGAAGGCTAATTGTCTGCATACAGTTTGGGCTCCAATATGGCAAATATTGTTTTTGTCACTTGCTCATATGTGTTGGGATGTATTGCTCCAAGGAAGAGAATTTATGGCCCATATGAAGGCATCCTTCTGCACCAGTGAGCTATGGGCCTCATGCTGTTTGCTGGTGGTTGGACACATAATAAAATGACAGACAAATAGTACTGTAAGCACGTGAGCATTTTCCTTGCCTCCAGCACTGCAGGAATTTTTAATAAAGGATGTCTGGAATAGATTGTAATGTTTCTTATTATAATAAAGCAGAGGGATTTTTGTGATTTAATGAAGCAGCTTAGTAATCAAACCACAACTCTTTTACAAGTGTCCATCATTGGTAGTGCCCTTGTGATATCTCACATAGTCCCCGTTCCTCTATTGGTTCAATCTATCACACATTGTTAATACAAGTCCTGAACAAAATTGTAGATTTACGCTCAATAATGACATCAAAAACCTTATGATGCCTCTCTTTTTTTTTTTACTTCAGATGTTGTCTGGGCGACAGCGTTTCAATTTTCTACTAATTTTTAATGTGATAGTTTGTCGTGCTGTTTTATTGGAATGCGTTATATTGTAGCTTTTATTTTGTCCATTTTCTGCAGCTGCATTGCATTATGGGCACTGCAAAATGTTTCCTCTGATAATGTATGCTTTGAACAGAACATTGTAAAAGCTACAAGATTATTTTATGTTTATGTATTGGCGGGAGTTATACAACCGTGAACAATAACCTTCTGTTTTTTGTGTGTGTTTAATAACAGGACATTAAAATACCAGGAAAATGCCACTTGGTGACACAAGTCAAATAAGAGTCTCGCCTTCAGGCAATAAGGAAAACTTTATATGTTTATGAGCTTGGGATATAATAATTGCAAGGATAGCAGAAAATGGCCTTTTATTGTTTGCCATAAAGCAGCAATATACTGTCAGTATTTCTTATCATGCAACTTTACATCTGCACAAAATTACTTTGTCAGGAACAAAGAAGCGTTTTTAAATAATGTAATTGCTGTCAGTTCAGTGTTTAAATTTGTGGCCATTCAACTAAAAAGTACATGTTCCAACTTGTTCCAGTGACAAGTCAGTATTGTGATCATACTGGGTGTTTTCCATATATGCTCATCTGTGCTCAAACTTGATCATCTAAAGTTTACAAACAACATTGGTGCAAGCGACACATTAATAATATTGAATAGCAACTTCTCTTTCTGCATTGTTTGAAAAACATGAATAATGCAAAGTGCACCATGGATGAAAAATCTGCCAGAGGTCAGAACAATGACTCAGTATTCCTTTCGGCATGTTTGTAAACCAAACATTCATAACTGTAGGCTTATTTAGATAAAATGATAGAATGCCCAAGCTCCTCTCTAGACTTGCATTCAATTTTGAACACCACTTCACCCACTTAGGCATTATTGACATGTTACGTTTACATTTTTTGGCACCAGATTGGTTCTGTTATCCAGGGGGGGGGGGTTCAGTAAGTGCAAATGATGGAATATGTTAACATATGTAAATCTTTGTAATTGTAAGTTGCTGATTAATAAAAGAGTGCGAGAAACATTCTGTACAAAGTTAAGTCAGACATCTACTCTATGCTGTGCAGAAGCCATTTACTGTGAGCTGCCTAAAAGCAGGTACTCTAAGTTGGCACTAAGCCTTTATTGCAAATGTAAAAGGTCAATTAATAAAATGTCTCAGTTAAGGCTCACTAAGTCATATTTAAATGGAAGATTATTATCTCCTGCAGCTAGTATTTGCCATGACTCCAGGATATTAATGTAATTATGTTCACAGAGGCATGTAAGTCACTAAAAAGCCATAAAGATCTGATATACTCTAGGCCATTAGTTCTTCAACTTTTTCAACAAGGCAAATAACCACCAGATTGTCTAACATGCATGTTTTTAGGATTTTATTTTAATTGTTCTTATATTAATATAAGTAATATAATTAGATTAGCAGCTGGATAGCTCAGTGACTAACACCGCATGGGAGATCGGTGGTTCAAATCCCGGTCAGGGCGCAGGTATCCAGTGAGGTCCCTTGGGCAAGGTCCTTAATGCTGCCCCGCCTACCTACCTATGTACGTCGCTTTGGATAAAAGCGTCTGCTAAATGAAATTGTAGAATTGTAGAATTGTAGATGACCGGGGTAGGTCTTGTGTCACAAAAGCTGAGTACATGGAGTGCAGTTAGTGACATGTTGTAATGTGGATCTGCATAGCTCCCAAACTGTTTCGACTATGTTGCCAATAATTTTTTTGTTTTGTGAGAACTGTCAGACAGCACTGGAACCTGAAGTATTGAGAAGTAGTCTTCCATTAGGTTTATTCTCAGGTTAAACCTGTTTTTACTGGTTTCAGGCAACAGAGAAAGTTACACACAATATTATCATAGAGTGCTATAAAAAGTATTCTTAGAAGTTTTCCACTTTTATTGCTTTTCAACATTAAAACATGGTCAATTTAATTTGGCTGTTTTGACAAGAATTTACAAAAAAAAAAAAAAAAACTCTTTCATGTCAGGGAAAACTGATTTCTACAAAGTTACATCAAATAATTAACAATAAAATGTAAAAGAAGTGATTGAAGTATTAACCCCCTTTAAAGTGACTCACCAAAATCGACACAGGTGCAGCCAATTGGTGCTAGAAGTCACACAATTACTCAAATGGAGATCATCTGAGTGCAGTGAATGTGTCTTCAGTGATAGCAGTATAAAGACACCTGCATCTGGAAGCTCAAGTCACTGGTGAATCAGTACTCCTGGCTATAATTACACCATGAAGGCAAAAGAACACCCTAAGCAACTCTGTGAAAAGGTTATTGAAAAGCATGAGTCAGGTGATGGATACAAGAAAAATTTCAAGTTACTGAATATCCCTCGGAGTACAGCTAAATCCATCATTAAGACATGGAAATAATGTTGTACATGCTGAAATTTGCCTAGAGCATGTCATCTTCAAAAATTGCGCAAGAAAGTGACTAGTGAGGGCAGCCACCAAGACACCTATGACCCCTCTGAAGGAGTTACAAGCTTCAGTGGCTCAGATGGGCGAGACCAAGCATACAACAACTGTTACCCTCTTTTTCACCAGTTAAAGCTTTACAGGAGAGTGGCAAAGAGAAAGCCACTGTTCAAAAAAAGCTCATATCAAATCTCTAGAACTAAAGTTCACCAGAAGGCAGGAGCGAGTTTCTGAAGTCAACTGGTGGACAATTAAACCCTGCACATCATCACAAATGCACCATCCCCACTTTGAAGCATGGTGGTGGTAGCATCATTATGTGGGGATGCAGTGGGCCATAGAGAGCTTATAAAGATGGAGGGTAAAATTAATACAGAAAAGTACAGGGGAATGCTGGAGGACAATCGGATGCAATCTGCAAGAGAACTGAGACTTGGGAGAAGATTTGTTTCCCAGCAAGAGAATGATCCAAAGCATACAGCTAAAACTACACAAAAATGGTTAAAGGCAACAGGGTGAATGTTTTGGAGTGATCAAGTCAGGGCCCAGATTGCAGCCCAATTGATAATGTGTTGCTGGACTTGAAAAAGACTGTACACACAATCCCCATGCAAACCTGACAGTTTTGAAGAAAGAAAGAAGAACTGAGTAAAATTGCAGTGTCTAGATGTGCAAGGCTGATTGAGACCTATCCACGCAGGCTCGATGCAATCACTTATTTTACGGCTTATATTTTTTTAAATAATTGACATTACTTTGTAGAAATCTGTTAGCACTTTGACATGAGTCTTTTTTGTAAATTCTTGTCACAAAAAAAATGCTGAAAAGCAATTAAATGGGGGAAAACTCTGTAGGAGGGTGAATACTTTGTATAGGCACTGTATCATCATCACTTTTTAAGCTGAACTTGTTAGCAAACAGTTGCTCAGTTACACATTCAGTACTTACAAAGCAAAATTATCTTCATATGGAATCATGTCGCTGACTATCTTATGAATGCAAGTCCGGTGTTCCTCTAGGTTCACCAGTTGGTTTCTAATTGTGTCTGAACCTAAGCAGTGAGGTTGTAAGGCAGATAGCTAAACAAAAAGATGAAACTCACTAAAGCTCACCTGCACATTTTTGCTATAATTGTAGGTTCATCTCTAGAAGCAATGCCAATTACATTTTTCAGATATTTCAAATGTTTTTCCATCCATCCATTAGCTAAACCCACTTCATTCTGTCAAGGTCTGCAGGGTGCAGGAGTCTCTCCTAGCTCATTTGATACATGGTTATTATAACAAATATTGATTACAGATGTCTTAAATCTGTAATATTGTTGCCAACTAAGCATCCTGTCACACAGGCCTTATCCTAGACTTAACTGGTTGATATTACAATCCAGCAGCATGGCAATAATGAAACAGTTTCTCCCAATTTTCTGCAGTTGTAGTTTCAGATTGGTGTACCGTGAAGTACATGTAATGTCAAGTTTATCAATTTCATACAAGCTGTCGTTTTTTCCCCCACTCAAACCCCTGCTATCAGTCTAATATACATATGGGCTTTTAAAGTTGGTAGAAAAGACTTTTTGAGTGCATTATTCATAGACTTGAACCCAAGATGACACAATTTGAAAATGAGCCCTGCAAAAATCTGAGCTACGTGTAATAGCAGAGCTGAGCAGCATGAAGGTCATCTCTACCTGACTCTTTGTGCATTGGTGGTCTCCAATTTGTTTGACAAACTGCTTTTGAAACCTTGGCTTTTCTTATGCTTAATGACCTTTCAGTTTAATGTTTTGTTCTTCATGCTATAATGTTTAATATGAAATGCTCTTTAGCTCTAAAAAAAAAAATAAAATAAAATAAATCACAGCTCTCTCTTCACATCTCTCCTTTCTTAAATATGAATGAATGTTTGAAAATCATGAACACAGTTGTCACAATTCTTGATAAACAGAATACTCTACTGAGAGTAGTATGCATGCATACATACAGTATTCTCTGTGATGTTGTTACTGTTCATCATCACTGTCCAGAGGAAGAACACGAAACTAAGACAAGGAAAGTAAAAAAATATACTGACATATTAATTGAAAATTATTTATGAGATGCTCAATACAAGACTGATTTGAGCCACTTTAGTAATTTTATATGAGATTATGCCTTGAAGGATAATCTTCAGTTAATCTTCAACTAATTTTAAGGGGTGAAAATAATTGAGTTAAATTTAATTTTGTTTACTGAATCATATTTTCTGTTTTCACTAAAAGTACGCTGGTAAGATCAACTGCATAACTGACTGACAGTAGATGTTTGGTTGTATTTGCAGCTTTAAATTCCACAGGAATATGTGTGGCTGTGAGGTACAACCTTTGCATGTCTTTTCATCAGCACTTCCACCATTTCATCTTCCCTCCATCCCATCCCTGACACCACAGATCGTGTTGATTAATGTAGATAACAAATGGCACTCATTTATCTCTCCCTCTGTCTCGTTCTCCCCTCCCTTACTATATTAATGACTGTAATCAACTCAAAATAAATAATTTGTGTCCCTCAGTGCATGAATCTCCACCTCCCACCTGTGGCAAATTCAAAAGTTGAATTAAAAAGTGCTTTGCAGGGCAGTTTTTTTTTTTCTTCCATTCTCCCCGGTATATCCCTTTGCTCCTTTTTACATCTCTTTCCTCATTTATCATCGTCGGTTTGTTTTAAGATGTTTGAAAAACACCTTGAAGAGATTAAAGGTGTGCTGTGGCGCAGTGAGGGCTTGTCTCTCTCTTTGACTGGTAGGAACACTTCAAATGATGTGGTGACCCTCTTGTTTCCTGCTGTTGCATCATGGTCATGTTGCATGCTGTTTACTTTCAGAGGGCCACAATGATACAGTTGCTTTCTCTTTTGCCCCCTTCTCTCCTTCTTTTATTCTTTCGTTCCTCGAACAGTGTCGCGTAGTTTCAAAGTTACTGCGTATGACTTTCAGCTCCAGTTATTGTGACCCGACAAACAATGTTTTTCTGCTGACCAAATCCCCTTTAAAAATACGGAATGAATGTGCAACCCTGCACAAATCTGAAATCTGTAGGTGGTCAGATAAATATTCTATGGTTATTTTGCAATCCAGTTTGACAAATATTTAAATTCAGTGGAGCCCATTCTAAATTTTACAACGATTAAAAGCATGGCCTGTAGAGGAATGTAGAACTGGGTTTCAGCTATTCCAGACATATGATTTAATATAATTGTAAACAGTTGTAAAATCACCCAAACAAACAAAGAGATTTGGATAAGTTCTGCATAGGTTTTGGACACATACATTCCTTTCCATTTCATTTTCCATGCAAAACTGAAAATTACTGTATTTTGTGGTTGTTAGTAATTTTGAATTGTTTGTCACACAATTACCTGTTGATAAGTGTAGGAAGCAGGCAATATAAAATGTAAGACTTGCATAACTTATACTTTGGCAGAGAGAATTCATGTACAGTTTTATTGTTTTTTATTTTTTATTTTTTTAAATTTGTGAAAGTGGATTCTTTACCTTTGGTCCTGTGATGTTAACATGAAAGGCTATTCAGAATTGAATAAGGCTATGTAAAATCAGGTGGAAGTAGGCTTGAAACGGCTGCTGCAGAATGGCTTCATTCGGTGTTACAGTATTTCTGCTTTCGGATGGAGGTTTGTTGAGTGCATGAGGTTATGAGTCATTTTCTTTTGTGTGTGTGTGTGTGTGTGTGATGTCTTCTCATCCAAAACACATACACAAAGCTTCACTTAAGTCTGGAACATTCTTGAAGCTTTTATTAAGCAATCTTATTTAGTGTGGAGAATATTAGAATCAACTGTGAATAAAGTTAATAATAAAGGTTGCTTTTACAGCTTTCAGGGTCAGCATCACCGAACATTACAAGCTTCATTATGGTAGGATTTATTGCAGTGCTGTTATGCATTTGACTGTGCTGTATTTTGATACCTCAAGTGTATACATGATCAGAATTTGTAAGCAGTTTATAAATGACAGTATGGAAACTAAAACATCTCCACAAATGTATTGAAGATAGAAAGCACAGTCACATAAAAGTAAGGTCAAATTCCATTCAAGGGAATAAAAAGCAGATATATTTTGGCATTCTGAAGTGTCATTAGGTGAAAAAGATAATGTGATGCACTGCTCTGCTGAAGAGCACTAACATTCATAATCAGATAGGACTTAAGTGACAGGAAATGCCAGCAAAGACACTTTGAGGGAGCTGCAGTATGGCTAATCAAGTGATCGCTGGTGCATAAAACGAGTCCCAGAGAGAAGCATGATAAATACAAGTGTTTATAAAAGATTGTACTGCACAAGTACAGCACAGTATTCTGGATGTTTTGCCCAATTCCACAAATAAATGTATAATTTGTTCATTATATATAATTGGACTGTTAAAGTATATAAAACCACAACATTGGTGTAACTGAGGCAAGGGACCTTTGTTATATGTGAAACCCCTCTCTCTTCCCACATGAAAAAGAATTGCCAGTTCTCATCAAAGTGTACAATATTTTGTGAGCTGGATTTAATTGTGGTTTTATGAAGACATTGGTGATGTGAATGCAAAGCAAAGTAAACACCAAGTGAGTTACTTTGGTTTAACCAACCACCCAGACCTCAGTTTCTTTTAAAACTCAGTTATCCACTAGTATCCAGAGGACTCATGCTTGACTTACATTTTTGTTTCAGAGGGCCTCCTTTTCTCCTTCACTGACATTATTAAAGAGTGAAAGCCTATACCATTTGGGAGGGAAATGATGAGCAGGGAAGATCTCATCTTTCAGCAAAGTCACAGCTTCAGTACTAAGCAAGGCCTGTGTAGGGTACATTAAAGCTACTGACTGTTATTGGCTGAAACATGTAATACAATCTACAATATACCTTTGGTTGCAATAGAAAGTAATGAGTAAAGGGTGTTCATTGCATGTTAAATGTTTGTCTCTTGACATTCTTGACACTGACAGAGCAACACTTTTTTAATTGGTTGTGATGGAGTCAATTTATTGTCCTTGTTCCCTTGGTAAGACACATTAACGCTGACTTACTAACATGGTGCTACCCGATCAGTTTCTCAAGCATTATTTCCAACAAGATGACGGCGAAATGTTTTGGTCAACATTTGATGAAATATTTTTTACACATGTGCCGTGTGTTGCCTAATGTGGCTTGCACAAATCCCCCCCTTAGGAAAATTTCCCCACACAGAACTCACAAAAGGGCCCACTGGGCTTTTGAATATTCATTAAATTTGACATTCCAGACAGGAGGGGAACTGACAAGCATATCAGCCCGACTCACTCAACAGAATGTTCATCTTAATCCACTGATAAGCCGTGCCGTGTTTGGATAACTAATCAGGAAGTTGTAGTGAATAAAATTCAGTCAAAGGCACAATTATTTACCTGACATAGAAAGGTAGTTTGTGTTGTTTGTACATTTTAGCTGTAAATGTGAAACACAAGGACAAACATTTGTTTTCTCCAATATTCACACTATTCACGTTGTTGTGCATTTCAGGTACCAGTGCAGTGAAATTTACTGCTCTGTGAGATGCACAAAGGACACAGAATGCTCTCTCATTTTCCGAGCTCTGGTTCATTACTCTTTGTTCACGTGTTTGTTAATAAACACTCAGATATACACATACACATTCAGTAGTTTGCATACATGAATAAAAAATCTTGCTTGTGGTCACATCACTAAGAAGGATAGTTAATTTGGCGAGTGTGTTTGTATGGTTGCGTGAGAGTTGATGATCGTTGGAGCATAGCCAATGGGAGGCTTAGTGTCAATATAATCTGAGTTTGCGGCTAGCGGTAAGTTGTCACAAAACTTCAAAATCAACCCTTAGTGTAGTTTACACTCAAGAAAGTATTCCTTAGTCTGTCTGATTTGGTAGATTTGGTATCAGGAAACCTTCTGGTCTTTTAGGCTGTATATGCATGTCCGTTTGTTACAGAGAGAGGTTCCAAGATCTGACAACTTAAAATCTATGAGCTATAATAATGTCGTAGAGAGACACTCAGGAACTTGTACCTACTGTGTCTAAAACTATAGACTACATACAGAAGTTTTGAAATATTTCATTGTCCTCCTCTTTTTTATTTTTTTTACTATTTATAGACAGAGTGGACAAGCAACAGAACAGATTCCTTAAGGATATCTGAGGACTAAGTCTTAATAGCCTAATGTTGACATCAGTGCTTCATAAATTGGGTTTATGTATAAATTTAAAACAATATTGATCCCATTGACAGACCTGTTTTGTCATGAAAGCCCAATATGTGTAGATCTTTATAAGCACATTTGCCTACTGAAATCATTCGTGTTCTATCTATTTAAAAGCCCAATAAATGGCTTTGAAGCTGCACAAACCCTGTAGTTATCCACTACAGTCTGTGTATGTCAGTTTGTGACTGTGTAATCAAAACGTCACAAAGTGTTTAATTAAATGTGATTTCATCTTATTTTATAAACACTGTTTTCATATATGTAATGACTGCAATAACCATGTGTGACAGTTATCCTTATATATACTCCACCAAGCAGATCGGTGCTCAGTTTATTATCACATGTATCATCCAGGTTGGACTATGTGCCAGACATACATTTTTTGAGTGGTAAAGGTAAAGTAATAAAGATCCCCTTGCCTTGCACCTCATATTATTGGACAAATCCTTTTGGGCCAACTATTATAGCTGCTGCGGTAGAAAGTAGATTTTGCTGATGCTCCTACTGAAGAGGCCTGAAGTCACTCTAACCTTTTAGACTTTGTAGCTGCTGAAGGGGCCCTGCCTGGAGATCCCAGGCTCTACTCCAATTCATAAAATGTGAAAAGTGATTTAGTCAATGGCCAGACCCAGCCAAGCATTAAAAGCGGCCAGAAAAATCTTAAAAACATCCATAAAATCCACATTTAAACAGAACAAGGACACTAAAGTTAGAGTTATATAACCTCATCTTTTTACTTAAAAGCCCTAATGCTACATTTAGCATATTGCCAGAATTTTGACCTAAGGAAAACTATAGAGTGATTTAAATGAGACAAAATATGGTCGACTTTCTCTACATAGCCAAAGGACAGAGCCAGCCTAATTTTAGAAGCATTTCGTGGCTGGAGAATGCATTAGCATTCACATATGCAAATATGCATGGCCAGGGATGTAGGCAAGAAAAACTATTTGCAAGACCAGATACACACGTTGGGAACAAATATTTACATGAATGTCACATACTGTTTAACCGACTCCTGTGATCTCTCATCTCCAGGAATGTGAAGGGAAGGGTGGAGGGAGCCATAATGACAAAGTGCATTGGAGCTGATTTTAATTAAAAATTCATCTTGACCTGTTTGGGGAAATCATCCATGCATGAAGTGTTTACTTGGCTTAGCCAAACTCTTCTTTGTACCTATCCCCCAATCCTTTCACAGTGTCTTCTTGCGTCATATCCCTTCATTGCTAGAAGCCCTAATTTAAAGCCTTGAATTAAAAGTCCAGGAGAGCAAACTCATATAACTTTATTATGGCCTCAATACTTTAATGTGCAGCAGTAAAAAAGTTACACAGGCACCACTTTAATGTGCTCTATTCATTAATTACAGGATACAATTCGGGGAACTCAGAGTTCTGCTATATGTAAAGTTTATCAAAGGATTTCTCTTGTTTTTTACCCAAATCAGAGGTTGAGATGAAGGCAGAATTAATTGACTCTTATGATGGTAGAAACCTAGAAATGCGGCTATGGAGGGAAGTCTAGTTTAGGAAGTTGCTGGTGGACGACTTGGAGATGTAAAGCAAATTAGAAGGATTTTTCCAGGTCCAGCATTGAAAATTACATTGCCGTGCCCCTAAACATGTTATTTCATGAGAGCTTTTACGAGCCAACAGTACAAATCAATACAAGCCATTTCTCAGCTGATCTCCCATCCTTACTGCTTGTAGAATTAGTGCAGTCATTGCAGGTTTAAACCTCACAAAAACATTCACAGTACTGATACCAATAACAATTGAGTAGTTATATCTCCTAAATCCTTCATTTCTTTAGTCACTGACTTTGTCTTTGTCTGCCATCTGGTGCTATTGCAGGCTGAGTACAATGGTTTTATTAGCGCTCTTTCACAAAAAAAGAATTTGTTTTTTTGATTTTGATTCTCTCTCTTGGAAATGAGGAAATGAGATTGAAATGATGGCGCAACTGAACTAAATAAGTGAGTTAGATGTCATATGACCCATTGTTAATGTCTTTTTGTGCAGCTTTACGTAAACACCATGTACATCACATTGCATTTTTTTTCACAGATTAATTTAGTAATTAAGTGATGACTAGCTGAGGCAGCAGGTTATATAATTACTGCAGGGCTTTCTGGGTTCCCTTCAGGTAGCGACAGGGACTTAAAAATAACAACCATCTGCATTCATAGGCAAAGTAAGAATTTATGATAGTGTATTTTTCACTTCATTTTGAAACCGTTCAAGGAAGAGTAGGTCAATGTAGCTATTAGTGCTGTAACACTGAGATAAAGTTTGATTGTGCCCATACATAGATATCTTTTTCTTCTCCTCTCTTCAGATCAAAGCAGATTGTGTGACTTGTTGCATAACCTTCTCATAACATAACCAAAGGGAGAAATATTTACTATCATACTGAAGTATGAGTGCAAATAAATATTAAAGAAACCTTTAAGGCACCTGGAAGTCAGCAGCTTTCTTAGCTTCTACAAGAGCTATTATTATAATTTGAGTAGGATTGTGTGTGATACAGGGGTTTTGTGTGCACCATGACAACCAGAAATTAACCTGTGACAGCAGGCAGGTATGGACAGGCAAAGGTGAATTAATGTATGTATATTAATGTATTCATTATCCTAGATTAAATCCAGTGTTTGTGTTTGAAAGCGATAATCAATCCATGGAAGCACCGTGGTTAAACATGCCGGTGATATCTCTGTGGCATCCTCATGGTTCAGCAGACTGAAGCCAAAGTCACATGCTTGAGATGTTAGAATGTTAAGCTCTGTCTCAGGACCTCACGTGTGCTGCTTCTTCTTTTTTTCCCCCACCATGTCATTTTCTAGCATCTCTCTCTTCATCAGCGAGTTACTCTTAACAGAGCAGATCCTGCCAGGAAGTGATTATTCAAATCAGTGCATCAATTAATATGCCTGCCTAACGAGGAGTCCTGCTGTTATTGGTGACAAGCAGATTACTTTAGTCCTATCAGTGGGAGAAACATTCGCGGGAGCAAATTAATTGTCCAAAAGCATTTAATTTACACAGAATTAACATGAGCTACCTGCAGATCACTAACAAGATGAACATCAGTACATCAGATGTTACCACTCCTCATGTTGTCAGGAACTAAATGCTTACTCAGCCAATGCGTTTTGTTTGTTAACTGAGGCCTTTAGCAACAGTTCCAAAGAAACCTAACACACCAACATTGATTTACTTGTTGTAGATTCGGGTTTACTTTTTAAATAGTTTTAATATGTGACATTTTAGCAGCAGCAGGCAACATATCCGAGATTGTGCAGATGGAGTGTGGGTATTTCGTTTCAAAGTGACGAGATTTTATTAAGATTGATGCAGAGACCACAGCTTTAATAAATCATTATTCCCTTTCACAATTTAGAGGATTACTGACTGATATGTTAGATTATAATTAGAACTAAACTAGAAAGAAAATTACAGCTGGAAAAAAAGTGAGCACATCCACCATTTCATTTTCCATTGCTACTCCACACTGCTGTTCATTTGCATTAAGTAAGACTGCTCAGTAGGGATGCTTCCGCTACCAATCACTCCACCCTGTCAGTCTGCCACTTCTCTGAGCGACCAAGTGAGATGAAAAATCTCTGGCCTCACTGCAGCATTTAGAGCTTTGTGTTTGCGACACAGTTCTCTTCCCAGATTTATTTCAATTTAGCATTAAAGCCACCGATGCCACTTATTACAGCTCCGACAGAAAAGACAGCTTAAGTTAAAATGACAACACATGCCATAGCTAATGACTAGATAATTGTAAGATAGTCTTCCATACCTTTGTAACGCATCTTAGTGAAAGTTCAATGAGAAACTTCATTTATTTAGAGTCTCTCCCTCTCTGTATTTTCATTTTCCCGCTTCCATCTCCACCAGCTGACAGGGAGTATTTACTCTTTCACTTAAACCAATCAGATTTGTGCAAACCTGCTGTCAAACACTGCTCCTTTCTGTGCTGCTGTCAGTTGTCATTTGAGCTAATGTCACTTCGGTTCAGTCAGCGGGTTCTTCCACGGTCATCAGAAGTCCTGCATCACATCACATCCATCACTTCTTCACCGCCACCACGCTCTAGACTCCACCAGGGATTTCCATCCACAGCTCATGCGACTACCCCCTGAACTCTTACTTTTCTTTTCCTTGCACATAATGTCAGACACTATAACATACCTACTCTTTGCAGTTCTCTATCAGTCTCTCCTGATTTACCGATTTGGAAGAATGTCCGACATTGACCATTTGGTCTTAGTAGTTTCTTCCTGTCAGTAATTTCAATTATGAATGCTTATATCTGCAGATTGTCTCAACTGATGCAGCTTCTCTTCTACAGTATGTTTAAAAGATGTCAGGCTCACAAGCACTTTTCCTTCCGTTTCCGTCGGACTAAGTTTTGCAAAGTTCTCACTATCGTTGAAGTTGCCCATCTCCTGCAGCTTTAGAATCTTTGATACACCCCTGCTGAGAAGAGAAGGAGAGACATTTTTTGGGAATAAAACACAAATCTTTTGGAAAATATGCTGACCTGCTCCCATGTTGGAAATCTGCACTTCAAGCTGCATTATAGGACAAGAGCTGAGCAGCCAAAGAGAACTAGCTGGATGTCTGAGACAGCAACTAGCACAGCACATCTCCAATTTAAACCAGCTTCATTTTCTCCTCATCTCTGCTTCTCAAACTTAAACCCTCTTTTTTTCATTCTTTGATTCCTCTCTCGCCATACCTCTCCCAACTCTGTCACCCCCCCTTGTATC
>OMNN01099660.1:0-16926 GCA_900302755.1 Chromis chromis | reverse complement strand
GAAAAACTCCCACATGGGAAGAAACTCCGGGCGGACCCAAGACTCTGAGAAGAGCAGCCATCCGCCTTGACCGGTTGGGGAGAGAGAGAGAGAGAGAGAGAGAGAGAGAGAGAGAGAGAGAGAGAGAGAGCGAGAGAGAGGGCGGGAGAGAGAGAGAGAGAGAGAGAGAGCGAGAGAGAGAGAGAGAGAGAGAGCGAGAGAGAGGGAGAGAGAGCGAGAGGGCGAGAGAGAGGGAGAGAGGGAGAGAGAGGGAGAGAGAGAGAGAGCAAGAAAGAGCGAGAGAGAGAGAGAGAGAGGGAGAGAGCGAGAGAGAGGGCGAGAGAGAGAGAGAGAGAGAGAGAGAGAGAGAGAGAGAGAGAGCGAGAGAGAGCGAGAGAGAGAAAGAGAGAGAGAAAGAGAGAGAGAGAGAGACAGAGAGAGAGAGAGAGAGAGAGTGGCAGACAGGCCAGATAGAGTCGGCATGAGGCAGTTACATTGATCTATAAAGTGCAATAGCATGTATTTACAGATGTGCAATTTGACTATTAATAGTCCATTAAATACTAAAACAAGTCTTTTGGTCTGGTGATAATCGTGTGTCAGTCTGGAGTTTTTGGCCGTGCTTCGCGGTCCTTTATGGCGTGTAATATCTCATATCTGTGCTTTATTATATGAAACCATGAACTGCATTCTCACAGCCTGGGGACAAATGCTATAAGTGGAGTTCACTGCTGAACTCAGCACAAAAGAACAGGAGGAGCACTGGGTGAACCTCTACCTGTAATCATTTCCTCAGAAATTGTAGTGCTTATAGCAGCAATTCACATAAATCAGAAAAATACATATATATTATGAAATTACAGAAGAAACTGAGTTTATGCACTGGAAATTAATCCACTGAGTAGTCTGCTTTGTCAGCAGCCACAATGTCACAGTTACAGTCCTATCTGTTGTACTAGTCTCGTAGTACCAGTCGTCTCTACTCATTGACTGTGTGAGCTGAACTCTAAAGCGTTCTACTCAATAATCAATTCTAAGCTTTTGATTGTTAAAGTAATTCTGATTTTAATCAATGAACTTAAGACACATACTGGGCCAATTTCATCAAAACATCTTCCTAAAGCAAGACCAAAAATGACTAAAAACATTTGTAGCTTTGAATTAAATTACTGTCACTGTTTCAGGCAAAATGAAGCTATTGTGGTAATGGCACCCAAAACCCTCTCAAACTGTCCAGGGATGGAGATCGATCAGTCTGAGTGTGTGTGGATCTTGGATATAATTCGGACTGTCTTTGCCCAGAACTCTTTGGCAATCTGTGTACTACTTCTGCAGTGTCTCAGCTCAGAAAACACTTACATTTGCTGATTATTTGTCTGGTAGGACGAAGAAATCCATTTACTGGAGAGCTGATAAATAATCGCCAATGCAATTAAATGCAAAGCCATTTGAGGGGCAACATGGAAGCATTGAACAGAGAAGCTTGATATACAAAGTTTAATGGAGGTTTAAGAATCATTATCACACTTTACCATATGTTTATGTAGAAATACCTCTATAGTTGTACAGGCACAGATGTATCGCTTGTTTTTTGGCTTCTCGTTCTGACTGGACACCCTGGATTAGAGAACATCCAGCAGATTTATGCTCCTTTTCTAAAATCTCAATCTTCGAAAATGGGAAATGACAAAGAAGCAGTCTTGTATGACTGCAGCCCAACCGCAGGAAAATGACTGTCATCGCTCAAAAACCAATAGGAGAAGAGGTTACTGACATACTCACTCAATAATGAATAACTGCTGTTGGAAAGACAGGACAAAAAACAAGTGCTGACAGGGCTTTACTGTCCCTGCACGTACAGTGTTTCCATCACTCTAGAAGACATTTCTTTGACTGACATTCATTTCTTTTACCCTAAACCCAACCATATATCAAGGCTTCATATTAAAATTTCATAATTAATGTGAAGGTTTTTGGTTTTTGCCACACACAAAAATCCATAATGAATGCATCTAAACTCTCAATATGTCATGTTGGAGCTGCTGCTTGCTCTGCAGCCTTTCAAGAAGCAGTCGTCTACTTCATCCGTCCTCCTTTCTGTGATGACAACTTTTTAGCAAAGCACTGCATGCTGTTCTGCCACAACCATCAGGTCTAGTACAGTCGTTTGTTGAATTTAAAGGTGCATCTTGAAGAATGTCTGGCTGTTTGGGGCTTCAAATAATCATGAGGTACAACATGTGCAGCTGCTATATATGAGCTGAAACTCATGTTGTTGTCCCATGTGTGTAAACAAACTGCTGATGTAGTCACAGTACAGTTCCCATTGTTTAATGAAAAAAAGCATTACAATACCTACAATTTGTTATTCATTGCATGTAGTGGATACATGCAGGGTTATTTCATTGCAGTGATAATACGTGGCTGCCTCTGGACGATATGATAATATTTCCTGCATTCTTATACTGAGCTTCACGTCTGCATTAACATTCATGTTTTCGCACCATTAACCAATTGAGGCTGTTTTTCAATTGTATTTTAACGCTCGACACCCACTGAGTAAATACCCCAAACTCATCCATGCGAAATTTCTTTTTGGTGATGCAAAACATGCAGTCCAAATTCCTTTGTTTTCTCCTTAATGTGTGTCAGGACTGCTTGGTTATATTAATGCTCATCAAGGCAAGAAAATACAGACCCTACTACCAACTGATCCCTGTAGCCCAGAATAAGTCCAAGTTAAGGATTCTGCTTTTTTACAGATGTCAGAGGACAATTCTGCACGAAACAAATGCACCAATATTGTCATTTCACAAGCGGATGACAATGTAATCTCTACATGCCTTTGTGCTTCTTTGCAATTCACTTTGAATTGGTGTGTGGCAAACATCTCCCTGCACCAGCTCTCCTTACTGCTCCCCACCCACTCTCTCAGTTGTTTTCCTTTTCTGACAGTTTTTCCCGGCACTCCCTCTGCCTTATACTTCTCAATCGCACTTCCACATCTCTTCTCCTGTGTCTCCTGTGATGGCTCCTTCCCTCCTGCATGCAGCATCCTCCCTCCTAATCCTCTCCCTGGATGCTTTCTTGTTTTTGACTGAGCGGCAGTCTCAGCGGCTCCACCAAGAACCTCCTTTAATCGAGTTCTCTCCACAATGTTTGCATCCTCTGAGGGCCAACACCGAGATCCATTAGTGGGAAATAACTTAAATGAAGCTGGGCAACAGCGAAGCCATTTGAGATAAACTGAAATGTTACATCGCTGGCTTGTGTGTGTGTGAGAATACTGTGTACTGAAGACAAGTAATGCTGGAGTTAAACAGAGCACGAGAAGCAAAATAACAAATTTCTCTCATGATGATACGCAACAGCGCTGGGCAGCTCCTGTGCATCAATCACAAGACTTTTGCGTCGTGTTCCTGACAGCAGCCAGTGTGAGGTCGGCTGCTGTATAATTTGAGAAGCAGAGGAATAATTTCATCAGGGTTCCGACTGCCAGGCATCTGTCATAATTATGTGGCGCTTGAGCGGATGTTACACTCCCACAGGTGAGCCTCGTCTGGAGGCTGAAACGCGTGTCGAAGAAAGTCCTATAATTATCTCTGCAAAATCAAGAACGGCTCTTTTTCATAACAGGCACCAACGCTCGCTCATTTATTTTTAATCTCGCTCAAATGTAAACAATAAAGCATCCCTTTCATGTCTTTCTTTGTCAAGTTGTATCACTTTTACTGTTTATGCGGTGTAATATTGCATAACAATGTTGTATTCCTGTCGAGGCACATTACTGCGAAGGCACAAGATGAAAGCTGTTGTTTTAGATCACAAAACAACAGGAAAGTGGTGCGTGAGCTTGAGGCAAATGGAGGATAACACATTTGAGAGCAGCAGTGGCGCACATTCACCGCAGGGGTCTATAAAGAGAGAGCGAATCAAGCTTGCAGTTTGCATGCATGGGGTAAAAAATAAGCAAAGATTACCTAAATCTGAAACACTAAAACACAACTAACCAGATAGCTCTTAATATTCCTGATCATTTGAATTTTAAATGACATGTAGCTCATATGTCTGTTACATATTATGCATACAATGAAAAAAATAGGTTTATATTCTCTCTCTGCTGCTGTTTGCTCCTGTGTTTGTTGCTGCAATGATCCCACAAGAGCATCATTGACATGTGTTCTGGTTAATGTGGTAATAAAGCCATTGTGTGTGTGTGGGCGTCTCCCTGACATGTTGTGGAACATGTGCTGCCAATAAACGTGTGTGACCTTCTGTGTCTTTTTTTGTGCTTGAAAATAAACCTCGCCTTTCTTCACATGCTTGTCCAGCTGAACATGATGACACGAACCCACAGCTGTAAACAGGAGGATGTGATGCATGCAGCGTCTTCTGACCTCCAACAATCACTCCTGAGTCGACCCGCACCTGTGGCCGGCCTGTTATTAGCCCGAGCAGTGTGAAGATAATGGATTTCAAGCTTTGCCCCGTCCTGAATAATGCAGCTGACTGTTGCAGTGCACTTATGTGTGATACAGGACACCTGCAGAAAGATGAGGAAGATGGAAATAACACATCTTTGAAGAATCTTTGAAGACTGGACTGAGATTTGTATGGAAATCTGTTTGTACTTGCAAAATAAAGAGAACTAAGGGAAAGTCATGATTTAAAAGAAACTTTTTTGATAGGTCAAAATTTTGTCTTAAAGCTGAAGTAAGCAAAAAAGTCCTATCCTTTATATTATCTTGTCTACTCTGAGTGAAAAGCCCTAAAATCTCCCGCCAAGGCTAGATTTTTCCAAAGCTTTAAAATTGAACCAAGACAACCAGTCCATTTAAAATACAAAATCCTGAATGGTCAGTGTGGAATTTTCCCCTAATGATGCCACAGAAAAAAAACGCTTATCCCAGCTTTAATGTCTGATATTCTCATGACTGGATCATGCTGAGTTAATAAGTCAAACTTTGGCTTTAACTGACGTCATACGTTGACTAATCTGACATCAGTAAGTCAAAATTATGGAACAACTTTGTCTTTGTATCCCATAATTTTGACTTTTTAGCTCATAAATTTAACTATGTAAGCCATAATTCTGATCTAGTAAGTCAAACTTTGAGTCTTTAACCTATAATTTTGACCTTTGATGTCATAATTTTAACTTAGTAAGTCATAATTCTGACCTAGTAAGTCAAAACTGTAAACCTATATCCTATAATGTTGACTTTTGATCACATAATCGCAACAAAGTAAGTCATAAATCTGGCCTAGTTGGTCAAAATCTTTGCCTTTTCGTACTATAATTTTGAGATAGTAATTAAAATGTTGGTATCGGGGCGCCCTGGTAGCCTAACGGTTATGTAGCGTGACCCAAGTGCTAAGGCGTAGCAGCTGTCCCGGGTTTGATTCCGACCTCGGGCGTTTACCGCATGTCCTTCCCCTACTCTATCTGACTCTATCCACTGTCCTATCTAATAAAGGCATAAAAGGCCAAAGATTAATCTTTTAAAAAAAAAAAATTTAAATAAAAGTTGGTATCATATAATATTAATTACCATCTAGTAGATGGGAATCAATATATTTACTTACCATGCATATCTTTATCATATAATCTTCCTTTATTTCATTTTATGTTTTGTTTTTTTTTCTTGGCAAAACTTTGCTTCCAGAAATTTGTGGAAGAAAATTGCCTTATTTTTCTCTCAAGTTGAATTCACCAGAATGTTTGTGTTGAAATGAGGTGGAAAAGCCTCTGAAACAGCAGAAACTGGTCCCCATGGGAGGTTTAAAATCTCCTCTGATAGTCATACTAATGAATTTAATTAAAGCGGTTGAGCAGCTCTTTAAGGCAGATAGGCATCACAGGTTTTAATGATTACAATCCTCCCACGCCACACTGGATGGATTTCCTGGGCCAGTTCCAAATATCCTCCAGTTTACCTGCTTCTTTAATACACCTGGACAGTCTCATGCAATCCAAATGTATTACACAACACATCAATACATTATACAACAGCCCTGTAAAAGACCATATTAATTAAGATTTCTAATGTTCAGCTTCACCCACCCCTCAGTTACATACAACATAGCTTCATACAAATAATATAACTTTATATAAATGCACGCTACATGGAAGTGTCTTATGTACCTTCAATCAGTCTCATTCAGCATCTTTCCTTTCTATCAAAGCTGTTCTTTTGTCTCTCTTTAATTGTCTGAGTCCCAAATGGATCAGTGAAAGTGTTTTCCTCTGCCAACCTCCAATGCCAATCCTCTGCACACATTCACCAAACAGCTGTTGACATTGAGTGAAGCATAGCTCAACAATCACTCACACGTAATCAGTGACACCTATTATATGACAACACAATCGCTGTAATTGGTCTCATGCAGATCACAGGGTCAGCGTGTTCTCAATCAAAGGTTACAGTGAGTGTAAGAGCTTGTTTCATCCTGTTGCATGATTTCAGATGTTTCCTTGTGTAGTCAGGCTTTCACAATAGGCTCTTTCAAGTTTCCATTTATCGTCCAGGAAAGTCCTGAAAAGATGTTGAGGAAAGGTTCACAGAGCATTAAGTGGAGGCCAAAGCTGTATATTTGTTTTGTTGTCATTTACAGATGAAGCCTTGGTGAGGCTGTAATAACTGACCTTTACTCTCAACAAGCCATGGCCAGCTGTGGTGAGTCTGCTTCATGTTAACACTTCATATTGTGATATTTTCATAGACACACATTCCTCATTTGTGAGATTACCACTGTCAAAGTGTGAGAAAAGACACAATGTGTTTATAGATTATGGACTGATAACACCTCACCTGTCACCTTGTTAGCTACAATACAATAATACTTGACTTTATCTATAATTAATTAAAGCAATTAATGAATGTTACATTGTAACGACTAGACTAGACTGTAGACTATTCATTTCACAGATTAGAATTAATCAAAGGGCATAATGCAGATCAATGAAATCAATTTCAAGTTAAGATCTACTGAGGTACTGCCAGTTACAAGTAATGCTCACTTAGCACAGAGAGAGAGAGAGTATTATTTTCCATATCTGACTCAAATGTGCAGGGTAACTCAAGGCTGTGAAAAGGAGTGACATTCTGGTGATTATGTGAAGCTAAATATTTACCGCCTCCAGCTAAATCCTAATAGTGTCTCTAATGAGCATGACTCATCATAAGGGCACAGTGACAGAAGTGGCTCATTCAGTTTTGCCACTATCTTAATAATGCAATGAAATGAATATAAGTAAATGTTAGAGCGGTGTAACAACCTGTAATAACCATGCGGTTGTAGGAGATAACATTGTGCAGGATTTGCATTTTTTAATCCTAGGACAATGCTGAATATACCTGATTTAATCAGGACTTAAACCAGACACCAGAAATAGAAGCCGATGTGTCCTGAATGTAAGAAAACCTTAGATGTAGCTCAGTCATAGCTTAATAACTGTGAGTATGCAAGATAGGCCTGCTAAACTTCATTTCTACCAGTGAGGCTGTAATCATTCTCAAGAGTTACAAAAGACGCCTCGTTGGCCGCTCTGTCCTGCTCATTGACTGTATATAATGTAGACGAATGAGCCCATTAGACATGAGTTCACTCATAGATTTCCTAAACAGTAAATTTAAAGTTTGGCAGCTCTGACCGTCACCATCTTGGCAGTGTCCAAATTGCCCTAACTCCTCCCAGCTAATCCAAAAAATGAACAAAGATGTGAAGTGTAGCTGGAAATGAGCGGGGCCATGCAAACGTCTCTGGGGCTTAGACTGTCTTATCCCGGCACCCAGCTGTCATTCAAAGCAGCCACACTCTTAAGTATGCATAATTTAAGACTTTAACTTTAAACTGACTTATATAAAGATTTTACCTTGTACAGTTGTCATCAAATGGGAAGATTATATATAGAAACCAAAATCATTTTAGTGTACATGCAGTAAATATGTTTATTTCTGCTGTAAACTTGGGCATTATAGCATTGGGGTCTATGGGGATTAACTCACTTTTGGAGCCATCCTCCAGTGGCCATTCGAGGAACTGCAGTTTTGATCCTTAAGGTTGGTGCTTGATCTTGTTCTATTGCATACTGTGAATTTTTCTGCCACTAGACAAAATGGTGATCTGACAATGATAAATTCAAAAAACATATTAGTTAGTCCTCACCATAAAACCTTTTTGTCTTGTAATAATGAAGGCCAGTCCCCTGCAGGAGCTCGTGACTGTTGTGCATGTGCCGACTACAAGAACCTCCCCCTGTAAAAACTCTTTCACGGCTGAAAAGGAGAAAAAAAGAGTCCAATTGTTCTCTTTCCTATGTGTTTATAGAGCTGGAATTATGTCCGGTAACTAGTGCTTGTTGTCTGGGGTGGTCAAAGCTGTCAGACGCCACACCAGAATGGAAACAGAATAATCTGAAGGGGGTCATTCCTGTAAATATTCAACCCATCTTGTGCCTGCCCCATGTTCCTGCAGTGTAAAATGGCCTCAACAGTCTTTTGAAAAATAATAAAGCACTGAAGCATTGTAAACCTAATCATGATGGTAAATGGTCTGCACTTGTATAGCGCCTTTTCTACGTTAGTGGTACCAAAGCGCTTTACAATGTGTTTCGCATTCACACATTCACACACCAATGGCGACAGAGCTGCCATGCAAGGTGTTAGCCTGCCATTGGGAGCAACTTCGGGTTCAGTGTCTTGCCCAAGGACACTTCGACATGTGGAGGGGCCGGGGATCGAACCGCCAACCTTGCAATCAGTGGACAACCACCTGAGCTACAGCTGCCCTGATGATACTAAGGTTAGCCTAATTAGCACTCTCGCTCCAGCTTATACACTCTACTGGTGATAGGGGTTGAAAGTATACTGTAGACTCAATCTAAATCTCTCAATTCAAATGTTTGGTGTTCTCCAGATTTAGGACCCTTTCATTGGATTATGTGACACATACTGTTGTTATCTCTGTTTGCTAGATCACTAATCTGATATCGCAATCTGTCTTTTGTCAGCAGAAGAGTCCACGAGTAGGTGATATGTTCCCGAGGCTGTCTTGTAATTGCCAGAGATGCCAGAAGACGAATAACTTCTTCATTTCTGCAATAATAAGTGTTTAGCAAGTGTCAATTACAGCAGTGACTCATCTACTGTATATGATCAGCTAGAGAACCATCCACACACATTATTCAGTGTTTCAGCTGATCGGGAATCATAAAAATGCGACACGCTCTGTGCACTCTGTATTTGATCGTGTAGAAAACACTGGAGGCGGTTTTTCTTGTTTCTCTAATGAGACAGAGAACAATGGCTAATTGCCTTATCACAAAGACAGAGCAGACAGCTCATGGGTGCTTCAGAAGAAAAAGACAGCCGGTGGCCATCTCCACAGACAGTAAGACTTTAGTGTGGTAACCTGCCAGAGAGTCTGACAAGTGTAGCAACAGTATAAGGGGATTGTGGTTTAGCAACAGTCTTCTGTCAGTGTTGTTCAATAAAATCTCCCCGTTACACTGGCTAAAGAATAACCCTGATTTGTAAGAGCATAAATTAATTTTGGGGCGATTATGGGGACAAGCTTTGAAAAACGTGTAGTTTGTCAGTTTGTATTTATCATAATTTGGAAGACACACTTGGATGGAAACCCAGCTCCAGACAGAGGAAGGCTTTAAAAGAGTTATAGGCTACATTAAGAAAAGGATAAAGAGTCAGAGAAGAGGAATCCAGGATGACAGAGGGGCCCTGCACAGCTAGAAGCTTTGTTGGCTTGTCATAACTCTACACATCACATTACTTTGTGCATAACGGAACAAATCTACTGCACCTTCCCTGTTAGGAGATGATATTCATCTTCACTTTGTTGTATGGATGAAGGCAATTATATGATACTTTTCACACCACGTCAAATAAAAAGATAAAAGCTGAAGACAGTTCCAGACCAAATAAACCATTATTTAATAGACCGAGAGGTAACCCTACATTGAAGAAATACTACAAATACCTGTCTGTCAGTGATTTTTCAAAAGTGGTTTTGCTTCCCCACCAGAATGTAGCTTTCTGTTTATTTTAATCTGAAATGAGGTGCTTTAATGTTATATATCTCTTAAGATCATCCATCTGGCTGAATTCCTTTGGGTACGTCTCGGATCATTTGTCACAACGGTATTCATATGTCCTACTCTGCTGGGGGATAATGACTGAATAATGCAAGCTGTGTTGAGAAAAATGTTAGGAGGTGCCAGGAGAATAAATGGTTCTTGGAAAAACTGGGGGAGAAATGCTGGTTGGGTTGAAGCCTTTAAGACACATACATATTTACTGCCCTCATGGTGCTTGTTTGGCTTCCATGCTTTTCCTTTTTACACTGCTTTTAATCCACAACACATTCTGGTTTCCATCTTCGGTGTTGCTTGATCACTTTCTTCACTGACTCCACTGAGTCCGAAAGGAAAAGGTTGTAATGCAGGTTCACTTTTCCACCTAACTCTTTCGCTAAAATCTGATTCTGCCTCCAAAACTGAGATGTTTGCAGCAGAAGCTTGTCATTCCTGTGAGGATAGATCAGCTCTGAAAACACATTGATACACTACATTTTGGCTTCTGTGATCGCTCAGAAAAAAAGACCAAATTGCACAACACAGCAACAGGCAGGTAGAAGTAAACTTTCTTTACAATGTACAACTCTGGGCAGGCAGACTGAAGTCAAACACCAGCTATAGGGAATTGTAAGTCTCAGGTGCACAAACACAGTCTGGCAGCAGATGAACCAGTGGTGTATATACTGAGGGAACTAATGAGGGAAGTGGATGCAGGTGAGAGGAGAGGCTCAGTGAGGCTATTAGACTCATTCAAGATGAGCCAGACCTCTGCAGATTCCATCACCTTTAATTGCTGCGCAATGCAAGTCGATTTCCATCCAACTCGATACGGACTTTCTCTAATGTAATGCAAATGTAGGCAACATAAGATCGAAACACCCTTAGGCTGTGCAGATGCTGCAGTTGCTCTCCAGGCATAGGTTTACAGAGAGCTTAATTTTATTTGAAGGTTTATTCTACAGGTGTGGTTGATGTTTATCAGTCAGAGAGGCTGAACATATTCAGATTACACAACATAAAGAGCAGAAACACTGGGCTGACTTCATTCTTTAAGTATTTAGCAACACCAACACCTTCTGGTCAGGGATGGAAGGTTAAAAGTTAAAATAACTTCTGTGCAGAATTTTTATCCCTGACAGTCTGAATATCTGATAGATCAGTAATAAAAGCTGTTGTCCTGTATTTGTATTTATCATTTTACTGTATTTGATTTTTTTTTTCTGTGTTTTGTCTTTATTTATAAATATACCTATTTTGAGAGGTCTCCTGATTAATGTACAGTGCCAAACTTATATGATGCTGGTTTACATGAGAATTAATATAAAAATGGAGACGGAACCATGAACAGAGATCACCTGTAAAGCTTTTTTTTAATTAAAAAAAAAAAAAAAATCTAACCTATTGTTGATCCCCTTGGGGAAATTCCTTCTCTGCATTTGACCCATCCTATTCAAAGTTAACCTTAACTACTAGGAGCAGTGGGCTGCCGCGGTGCAGCGCCCGGGGAGCAGTCAGGGGTTAAGGGCCTTGCTCAAGGGCCCACAGTGGTGGTGACTGGGACAAGCGATCACTCTCTCTTGCCCACCTCAACGTGTTGCCAATCCGGGGGCTTGAACCAACGACCCAGACCACAAACCACTAGGCCACCAGGCTGCTCTGTTGTAATTAAAACTAGTGGAGACTGTGTGCAATCTCATATTTGGGTCTGATAACATTTGAATAAATCAGTGTGTTTCTTTAAGCTCCTGTACAGACTGAAGGCTGATGGAAACTGTTGGCTTTTAACTTCACCTCCTGCTGCTGCTCTTCTCTGCTTTCCAAGTGAGCTGCAGTTCACCTCGAATGAGCCAACTGGCAGGAAAGCAGGGCAGGTGGAAGTGGCTGATCTGAAATGACAAGAGAGTTAGACCCAGTCCCAATCTCCCCCCAAAGGCCTGAACACTGACCCCTCACTGACTGAACTGACCTCACCTGGTAAGTGAGTTCAAAAGGCTCAAAACCATATAAAGTGGAATGGAAGAGCTCTTTTTTTAATGTTTCACATTACCCTGACGACATCAAAACACGATTCATAATATTGTGTTTTGGAAGTATTTTTTTGTAAATGTCACTTTTTTCACAGCCATGGCCTTTTAGGAATTCATCATTCTGCTATCACAAAACAAACAACCATACAGTCGTGGCTATGAATCACCAGTGAACTATGTGTTTATGTTTTGTTGTAGTGCTAGGATAAGTTTCTTCTTGCTTGTTTGTTTACATTTTTCTACCTAACACTTCTGGACTTCCTGTGGTAACCCTATATTTAACGTCACAATGCTATGAACTGTGGGTAATTGACTCAGGGAAAGTCTGCAGAAGTGTGGTTATATGGAAAGTGCGTATGAAGGGCTGTGACAGTGGGACAGTTGTAAGTCCTCTGTGGGAATGTTCCTCAAAGTCTGTGAGTCTGTAAATGTGCACTTTGGATTAAGCCTTTGTGTTTGGAAAAGAAGAAACCAGAACTGAATAAATATCTGACATGCAAACTGTGACAATTGTGGATGCCAATTACTTAATGAATCTCAAAGGAAATTCTTGTGCCAGATACTGGCCTGAAAACAAAATTACATAACATGAGAATAAATGCAGTGCCTAATAGAAAAGCAATGAGATATGAGGTACAATACATCACTGAAAATAAAATAAGTAGCTAAAAGAAGAGTAGAATAAAAAAGTAAGAAGTAATGATTGAGCAATCATTCTGAGATAGTAGAGTAAAATTCCACGTTAATAAAATATTGCACATGAAATTGGAATATGAGAAGATTTAACCAGCGAATGCTAAAATTGAATCTGATCAAACCGATTGTTGTGGTTTCACATTAAAGCAGCTCTCCAGAAGCAAATAGAACAACGTTTTGAAAGTAGGGAGAAAAACCTGACGTCCCATTAGTGAAACTGTCAATTTAGGTTATTCACACCCCTGGTTTTAACATAATTTTTCTAACTTGTTACAACAATCTATTTATTTTTTACTTTTGTTATCTAGACGTTTGCTTTCTCGTGATCACTGTCTTTTCTTTACCATAACCAAGTAGTTTTTTTTTAATTTGAAACACAACCGTTTCAGATCAGGACAGAGTTTCAGATTTATTTGAACTCCTTTATGTGTCATTTTGAAGGGATATTATGATCAAGTTACTGTAATTATTATTTTAATTTGAAGGACTTGTTAAAAGTAATACAGCCTTATGCAGTACATCACAGAATTATGACTTTAAATGATTAATTCTCAACTCAAATCCCATGAGATTAGAACAATAGTCTAAAAATACTGTGACTTCAGTGAAATCTCAGTTCTCCCCCCCATTCTGTGGTGTTAATACCTATTATTAATGCTAATATTCAGCTGTACGTCCCCCACATCGACCTTCACACCACTACTTTTCACCTGACTACATAAAACACAAGCTGCTTCCTGCAGAACTCCCTCTAAGACTGGGCTCAGTCTGAGTTTATTATGAAACACATCCATGTAAGAAGCAGAACATTTCAAGAATTTGTGACGAAACACAGGTTTGATTCTCTCTGATGAGAGCTGACAGTTGTTTACGTGATGCTGCTTGTTGTCAGGCCAATTCACATTTCTGCTTCAACTGAAAAATGCAAAGCATGTTTCATTAAGGTCAAATTAGCTGAAGAGTGAGGAGGGACAAATGCAAGTTGTCAATTGGAATGTGGAATCTGATGGTATGAGTCCATGAATGTGATGAATACATTAATTTATCTCTCTGGCCTTCACCGTCAAGCGTGTATCACTTCCACGTCATGTGTGTGTGTGTTCAGTCATGCACACTGCAGGGTCGTCTGAACCCAGCAGGTGCATGAACAAGGGTAAACTTTGACTCATTATTTTACCTCCTTACACACACACATGCACACAGCGGGAGGGGAGGCTAGTGGTTATTACTCATTACCGTACCTTCCCATCAGCACACATCTGACCGGAGATGAAGAAGAAAGAGCGACCACTGTGAGGAAACCATTTACTGTTATCTACAGGTCAGCGGATCCTGACCTCTTCCATCTGTGGCAGCACATGGGAACTGTGACAGGACAAGACGCTGGTGAAGAAGCTATTAAAGCAGGATCGAACTCTGTGTGTGAAGCAGCCCCAGAAAAGTACAGGGCAATAGGTAGTAACACCCACCAGAAGCAACACCAGCAATATAGGACAATGTTTTTTCTGGAAAAAGCAGTTTTGACAAAGTGTTATTCTTATCGAGTTAGGAACATATTGAGTTTTGGACCCAAATGAATTATGGATTGTTTGTAGATTTAATGTTGCAATGCTAACAAGTGTTTTTAATCAGTTTGTAGTGAGTCTTCCAGTGTTTATTTAGCACAGTTTAACCTTCAGGGGAGTCTGAAGGCTTCTGTAATGTGTTTTTCTGCCAAAGTGGACATAATTTACAGCAAAAATGAATCAAGGATAAAAACCTGACAAACAGACAAGATTATGGTCCTCACAGGTGAGAAGCTTAATAAAATAAAACAAATAAAAAAGATGTTTTTGACAAGATGCCTGTTGGCTGTGACTGCTATCCATCCATTATCTATACATGGCCTAATCCTCTGTAGGGTCGCGGGAGCCTATCTCAGCCAACTCGGGCGAAGGCAGGGGACACCCCGGACAGATCGCCAGTCTATCGCAGGGCTACACATAGAGACAGACAACCAAGCACACTCTCATTCACACCTACTGACATTTTAGAATAATCAGTTAACCTCAGCATGTTTTTGGACTGTGGGAGGAAGCTGGACTATGCGGTGAAAACCCAACTGCACAGGGAGAACATGGAAACTCCACACAGAAAGATCCCAGGCGTCCTAACCGGGACGCTAACTGGGGATCTTCTAGCTGTGAGGCGACGGTGCTAACAACCGAGTCACTGTGCAGCCCGCTCTTTAACATATATTAATAAATTAAAGCTACAGTATGTAATTTCTGTCACTTGGGCTCTCTCAGTTAAAACACGAATAACAGACATAGTTTGATGACTGCTTAATAGCATTGAATCATGGGAGGTTTATGTCTTCACCATCAATGCTGTTAAACATCAGAAGTGGCAGAAATCATGTTCACAGACGAGGTCAAGTAATAAAGTTTTATTCATGTTATATTAAGTCACATATATTTACATTTGTGTCATTACATTGTAATGAAACAGCCAAAGGTAACATTAGCAAATGTAATGGTAATTGCCCAGAGACTAAAATGAAACACACTGTTACATTGAATAAAATTACATTTTTCTTTGGGTTAAACATTGTTGGAAAAACACTGGGGAAGATTTAAGTATACAGGTCAACAAAATACACTGAACCAGAATATAACTGCTGCATGCAAATGGTTTTCTTTTCTAACTCAGAAAAAAATTCAAATGTCTATTGTTTTGGTTATAGAAAAGATCTGAATTTAGCCAATTGTGCAAAAAAAGTTTTGAGCTGTTCAGCTGGTGATAAATTCTCGACCATTGAGTTATCAGATAGTGTGACCAGCACACAGACAGTGACTATAACAGACGACCTTAAAATGCAGCTTTTCTCAAATGACACAATGTCACAGATGATAAGACAAAGACCAGAACAGTCTGCTGGTATGTCAGTTGGAGCACTTGAATGTCCACAACTCCACCATTGTTTCAGACAGCAACAAAGATAAAAGACAATCTGCATCTTGATGCTCTGGATGTCCAACAACATGATCCTGTCCCCCAACATTTCCACCAGCTTCACTGAGCCCTTCACGAAAAGTGGGACAATATTAGACAAGCAGCATCAACAACTACATTAACTCCATGCATCGCAGATCATTACTGACTTGTGATTTCTGATCCCTACTCTTCATCTGTGCATTATCATTTAATATTGTTGTACTTGCTTCATGACATCCATACATAGTACAGATGCTGAGTATCGGAACAACGTATAGGTATGTAGATACATCCGTGGATGCGCTGGGACACACCATCAGTGATGTTTCCAAAAATCATTGGGTGTTTCGGGTCTCGCAACATCAGACACCCTCCTTCAGGCGACCTAGCCGGGGCTGCTCAGACCCCGACTTGTGTCCCAGCAGCATTGGCCCACTTCTCGGACCTTTTAATCCAGATCCACCTGGAGGCTCTCTCTGCAGCCTCTATGGTGGATTTGATAGCTCTCTTTTTTGCAGCTCCTGTGATGCCAATCGATTTAGCCTACTTAACTTGCATAGCCACAAGCTAGGCTACTGTCATTCTCGTTGTTTGTGTTAGTAACAAACTGGCGGAGTAGTGCATCCGCTCATTGGGCCAACTCTTATTTTTTACGAATGGGCAACGCTATTAATAGTAATTAAGCGAGCGTGCCTGATCGCAGGAGGGGAGGCTGGATGAATTCGTAGAGGACATCTTGGCTTTCTGAAGCTTGAAGGCCACCGTAGCTGTAATATTTATTTTGAACTGCGTGGCGCTATAGAGTTGACTGCAATATATGATCTCAACGCTAGATGGGAGTATAAATTACTGACTCAGTAATTTATACTCCCAACACCACATCAGCAATTTTAGTTAATTACTTTGTAGTAAACAGTAGCTTCTTACCTATTCTGACAACTGTGCTGACACATAGTTGTTGAATTACAATCTGCTGTGATGGATTATAAGGGGCTAAGATGATGTAGCTTTTCCCTAATGATATATCTTTTCATTAATGATGCTGTTGCCCATTTTAATACCTTGTTTTATAATGCTTTAGTGTTTGTGTTATGTCACTGGTGTCATCATTCATGGTGTGTATTAGGGAACAGATGAATAGACCAAAGAGGG
>OMNN01099659.1:6062-24820 GCA_900302755.1 Chromis chromis | reverse complement strand
GACCTTCACATCGTTCAGGAGGAAGTTTAGCCAATTATTCCTGACAGAACTGCTTTAGCTCTGTCATATTCTTTGGATGTCTCATGTGTATGGCTCTCTTCAAGTCATTCTATAGCATCTCTCTTGGGTTGAGGTCTGGGCTCTGACTTGGCCACTCCAAAAGGCGGATTTTGTTTTTCTGAAGCCATTCTGTTGTGGACTTGCTCCGGTGTTCTGGGTCATTGTCATGTTGTATCACCCAACTTCTACAGAGTTTCAGCTGACGTACAGACATGCTCACATTATCCTGAAGAATTGTTTGATACACTTGGGAATTCATCTTCCCCTCAATGATTGCAAGCTGACCAGGCCCTGATGCAGCAAAGCAGGCCCACGTCATGATGTTTCCTCCACCATACTTTATGGTTGGGATGATGTTTTCATGATAATATACAGTGCCCTTTTTACGTCAGATGTAGTGCTGTGTGTTCTTTCCAAATAGTTCAATCTTAGATTCATCAGTCCACAAAACATTTTGCCAATGCCGCTGTGGAGTGTCAGTGTGCTCTTTCGCAAACTTCAGGCATGCAGCAATGTTCTTTTTAGTAAGCAGTGGCTTCCTTCATGGTGTCCTGCCATAGACACCCTGCTTGTTCAATGTTTTACGTAGTGTAGACTCATGAGCACAGATGTTAGCCAGTTCGAATGACACATTCAAATCCTTGGCTGTCACTCGGGGTTGTTTCTTTACCTCATTGATGAGTCTTCGTTGTGCTCTTGGGGTCATTTTGACTGGTGACTACTTGTTGGTAGAGTAGCCACAGTCCCAAAGTGTCTCCATTTGTAGATCGTTTGCCTAACTGTAGATTGGTGAATTTCTAAAGTCTTTGAAATCACTTTGTAACCCTTTCCAGCATTATGTAAATCACCAATTCTTGATTGTAGATCCTCTGAAAGCTTTTTTTGGCAAGGCATGGCTCACATAAGCATATTCTTGTTGTGCAGAGCAAATTAAAAAAGTTTGAGTGTTTCTTATCAGTCAAAGTAACTCTAGTCCACACCTCCAAACTCATTTTCTTAACATGACTCCAGATATGCTAACACCTGACTCCAATGAGCTTTTTTGAGGTCATTAACTCAAGGGTTCACATACTTTTTCCACAAGCACTATGAGGTTTTTATGGTTGTTCTCAATAAAGACATGAAAGATCAAAAAAAATTTTGTGTTATTATATTAGGCACATTATATTTGTCAATACCCTTGCCTTAGATGAAGATCAGATCACATTTTATGACAAATTAATGCAGAAAACCATGAAATTCCAAAGGGTTCACATACTTTTCCGTGCAATTGTATTTCACCAATGAGTTAACAGCTTACCATAAAGACACCACTTGACTCCACACCACAGTAAAAGTACTGTAGTTGGAGTCGCCCTGCTGGACATACATGATGATGATGAAATCATTTCTAGATTGCCCCAACCATTTTTTTCCTACATTATGAAATAATGAATACATCATAAATAAAATATTTTTCATATTGGTACATATTGGGCAACATGTATGCTGATATATCTGTGATTGGCCAATATCAACCAATGATTATGTTCTAGTATCCTCCTTTGTAAATACTTTTGACTCATTTTATTTATTTTTATATTTATGATAATTTTTAATTGGAAATTTTATGGAAATGTCTGCATTATCGTGAGATTTGTAAATTGTGTCCAAATTCCACAATGTCAACTTTCTTCTTTTCTCTTGTACAAACTGAATCTTTAGGTTTTCTTCTCACTCATTTCTATGGATTAACTTTGCCTCAGCCTAGAACTGCTAAATTCTGCATGCATTGCATATACTGTACATGTATAAACAGGCTTATGTGTATGCGTGTGGGTACTGTGAGGAAATTAATTATAAGCTAAAGAGAAGCTGATTAGCACATGTTGACATTAACAATGGAATCCATTACTGAAACCAAACATGGTTGGCCTTTGACACAGATGAGCCTTTGGGCTTATCAGTCAATATGTGGAATCACTAACAGCTAAATTTAGGCCGGAGGGGGTGGGGTAGGTGTGTATGGATGTTCCTGGATGTCTATTAATGCTGTTTCATGCTGATGATATGTTTACCACTGTCATTTCTCCATACTAACCTGCTGTCATTGTTCCTTCTGGGACCGTAAACTGTGTAATTTAGTGTAAAAACAGATGCACTCACAAAAGCTCACACACGGTGTTGTTGTTCTGCCTCCAGTGCACAGACAAACATCTTTCTCTCTCAGGTATAGAGATAAAGAAGCCGCGTGCGTCAGTGTGGTTTGATGTTTGTTCACTGCATCACCTCTGTTTTACAACAGAAAAGATGGACAATGAATGATTACTTTATTCCCGTTACTTTACTTGTCCTCTCTTACCTTGTCTTCCAGTCTTCGGGCACCAGTGTGGTGGTGGACATCGCAGTGATGGGTGAAGCCCACGGTTTGATCTCAGACCTGCTGGCGGATCCCTCACTGCCTCCGAACACCTGCAGCTCCCTGAAGGCTGTCAGCAACCTCCTCAGCACCCAGATCAGCCTCCAGCCACTGCACCGACCTCGCATCCCACCAGACCCACACACCTGCTCGGACTCTGAGGACGGGCCGGAAAAAGTGGAGAGATTGGCCATTCCAAAGGTTAATGTTCGACTTTCTTAAGAATTCTTGCTCATTCTTGGGTTTTTTTTGTGTTTACAAAAATATCAGAAGATATTATTATTACTCACCAGCTGATATGAATGACCACAGTGTTGATCTGTTGTATGGAGCTGATTAGCATGAATGGGAAAATCAGTACTTGTATCATTTGCAGCAGTGGTGCCCAATCTGAGTGCCAGGATCTCTCAAAGGACTCCCCCCAAAAAACTGTGGGGACACAAGTTCAAAATAAAGATTAGATGAAACAAGAAAAAAATGTTTTTGGGGGGCTTTCCTGTAATTATTGCAAGGCAATAAGTACTTATGCAATTTATCAGAGTTGTGGAGCCACAAAGAGACTGTGTAAGTGTAAAATCAACTTTAAACATACTTTCTCATTAAGAAGAAAGTATGTATTTGTATACCTAACACTCCCCTGTGCATGTTATGAACAACTCTTTATGTAATAGGAAGGATGCATAAGTGTGCATTTGCATTGTGCTGTAATGGACCAAAACAAGTTATGTCATTAACCCATGTTCCCTTTCTATTTCAAGATGCAAAACTACAAACAAACATTCTAATTAGTAAAGAAAAAAAACAGAATTAGTCAGATGTATCATCACAGAGACAGATTTAGTTTAGTTGTGTGCTGCAGTACAAAACAACGTGCACAACACAGGTGATGCCCAGGTGTGCCCCCCCACCTGCATGCATCACCCATCTCCCCCATTTCCTCCCCCGGCTGCCGGCACAGTGTGGGCCTCTAATGTAGCTAACAATGACGCAAAAGCTTCCACGGGGCTTTTTAATGTTTTACAAGGCCAGCGCTTTGAAATGTATGCAGGCACTTAAGGCGGCAAGGAAACTAAATAAAGCGTGTGATGCAATGCAGGATAGCCTACCAGGAAAAGCGACTAGCAGCTTTAAACGCTGCCTGAGTGCACTCAAGCGCTCAAGCCATGTAGCAGAACTCAATGAGATGCTTCCTCATTTTTAGCTCATTGGGGATTTGTGAGTCTGCATGTGGTTGCTGGTAAAGTTGGTGATTCAGCTCACCTGTGTGGCTGTGAACCAAGGACAGAAATAGCAGCTACATAAAGGTAATCAGTAATGTTGGTGGCTCAGGGCCATTCCCTACTCAGGTTTAGCCTTTACTTAACAGGACCCTGAAACTCTAGTGTACAATTTGTACTTTTGCTTGTAGTAACTGTTGGAATTTAGCTTTTACTTGTTCTTTCTCTGTGTTCAACTTGTGTAGTTCAGAGTATTTGTCTCGTTTATAGCAGCTTCCTCACATCCTACCACTTTCTGTTGTACAAATTAAAATAATCAGATTAGCTTACTATAAAACAGAAAAAAGGATAACATGGAGCAAAAGTGAACATCACATCCATAATTTTTGCCAACTACATTACTGTTACATAACGAAGCAGTGCAGACGTTTTGGATCTACATTTGAAATTGCAGTACCACACTGAAAACTCACAAAAGAAAAAGCAGACATGATGCTTGCAGTGACTGTGCCCTCCCCCTTCCTCTATTTTACTCTCCTCCTCCTCTTCTGACATTCTTTCACACTCTATTAGAGATCTTTGATTAGATTTCCCTCACTGTAGGAGAGAAGCATCACAGAGCAACTCGAGTGCATGTACATGTGTGGATGGTTTTTTGTGTATGTGTGTATGATTTAAGAAATCTGATCCTCTGCTGCCCTCTATATTCCACTGTGCATGTGTGGAAAAATACACCAGCAGTACAAAAATATAAGCTGACCATTAACTGAGTTCAGCTCATGGCTTTACATCGGAATTTACAGCATGTCTACTTTCTGCTTAAAATCCAGTCTCCTGTATGCTTTTAAAAGAACAGGAATAGGCTTAAAGAAGTCTAGTTTGATGTCTTTCCTTTTCTGACTGAGGAGAGAAAATGTGCACAAGAGTTGCTCTGCAGAAATATATGTCCTTTTTCATCTGCTGAGAAATAAGCCTGAGGCCAAAACTTCAGGTTTCAACTTAAAATTAGAGCTGCATTTCTTCACAGAGTAAGTGTGACATTGATGCTCCATTTTGTTGGCAGCACTTTTCTGTCTCTAGCTGGTGTGTAGTGTGAACTGTGTGTGACTTTTTGGATCATTTTACTTTGCTTATGCTCATAGCAAGTGTGATCCAAAGCTTTCAAATAGCAGTCGTTTTGGATTACTGATATAAAAATAGTGTCAGAGTTACTGTGACACGGCATGATTAAAATATGAGACAATGCTAGACATGCTTTTCTGAAATGCTAAACATTTCAGATTTTTTTTTCGGTAAATAAGAAATGCAGTCACATTAACACACTTTACAAATTCTATTACATGAATAATACGAACCCTTTGAACAGAAACGTGTTACAAAACATCTTACTGGGAAATGGACATTGTGATATTTGTGAATTGGTAATTACTGTTACGTGGTCATTGGATAGATGTTGGTTGAATAATAATGATGTTGACCTTGGGGTCGCTATCAGAACATACAAGATGTTCAGATGAGATTAAATGGCTTATTACAAGGAGAACAAATACATTTCCCAAGATCTGATTATTATTACCATTGTTAGATACAAACAAGATCATTATTCCTGACTATTCCTTTAAGTTGAAAGCATAGACAAGCATTGTGAATAGCTCAGCATCTGGACAGCAACATTAATGAAATCAAAAAGCTGTAGAAGGCTCAATGTTCCCTCAGTAATACTGTTTTTATCCACTAATTGTCAAAGATGAACACAACTCTGACGAGGTAAAGTCCCCTTTGCACTGTGTTCTGCAACATTCAGCTGCACAACTCCATGTGTCTAGTAGTACAGCGGTGTACTTTTGAAATAAGTGGGCATTTGCACAGCGGGAATGGAATTTTATCAAAAAGTAAAAAGACAGTAACTAAGAAATTTAAGCACAAACATTTTTCTATTTCCGAAGTCACATCACAAACTCACAGTTACACAGGCATCTTTAGATATGTCGACATACACAGAACGTATATTTGGATCAAGTAAAGAGAAAGCGACAAAATGCAGTTTTTATGTCTACTGTTCATAATGCACCTAAAATTATTCAGGGTTGTATGATGTTTCAGAAAAAAATGTCCAGTAAGATCCATTACAACAATTTTATTGCAAATCCCTTAACTATTAGGTTGTCTCTGCGGCCTTAGCACACTGTTGGTGCTTCCTTATTAAGCTGCTGTAAATGTTTAAACGTACACCGATCAGGCATAACATTATGACCACCTGCCTCATATTGTGCTCTGAACCATTGGGCATGGACAAGAGGACCTCTCAGGGTGTCCTATGGGGTCTGGCACCAGGATGTTGGCAGTGGATTCTTTGAGTACTCTGGCTTGTACAGTGGGGCCTCTGTCAATCAAACTTGTTCCACTGCATCCTGTTGATGCTTGATCAGAATGGGGTCTAGGAAGTTTGGAGGTCAAATCAACATCTTGGGCCATTGTCATGTCCCTCAAGATGTTCCTGATTGTTTGATGTTTTTGCCATGTGGTGGGGTGCATTTTCCTGCAGGGGTAGGCCAGTTACATTTGGGATTGCCATTTGCATGAGAGAGTTGTTCTGGGACAATGTTTATTTGGGAGACTCATCAAGTCTCATCAACACAGATGGCAAAATCCAAGGTTTTCCAGCAGAACACCACATAGTACCAATATGATCAATGTTATTCACTTCCCCTGTCAGTCGTCATAATGTTGTGGCTGATTGATGTATATATGTTATATCTGTATTGCAGCGTCTCAGGCGGAGTCTGCCCCCAGGATTGCTGAGGAGAATTTCATCAACTTGGACCACAACCACCTCAGCTACGGGGCTGCCTACCATCGAGCCTGGCCCTGTACGCAGAGACCGCTCAGCCAGCATCAAACACACTCCAGACAGGTAATGTAACTTACTCAAAGATGTTTTAAGAGCTCATATAATTTCTTTATCTGACCATTTTCTTACATTCAACCAGTGAATTGTGGGGCAACTCGGTGATGATGACCATCTCAAAGAGTCGCTCCATGTCTGCCTCCTGTGCTGCCTCCGTCACGTCCAACCACCTCTACAGCAAACCACTGGGAAGACCAGGTGTGTGTTTGCACATCGACTAAGACATAAAGTTGAATACATCGATAAACTTACTTTGGGAAGAGGGTGTTTAAAATCTGAAACCATCTTTTTCAGGTTTCCCCCCCTCCAACATATCACCTCTGGGCTCTCCGTGCCCGTCTCCTCCCGTCCAGGGCACGCCTGTCTCCAGCCCGACAATAAAGACTTGTTCAGTGCAGCTTCCTGAGCCGGCTGGGCCACTAACAGAGCGGGTACCTGCCTCTGTGGCCCCCAAGAGCCATCACAGAGCCTTAACTCACAGCCAGAGCGCCCCGAACTCCACCACCACTCACTGGCGGCCTCCATCGCTCTGCGGCAGGTAACTCACCAGATTCATTCTTTTCTCGGCAGTTTAATGAGCAAATCTAAATATAGAAGACCTAAACTCACAATTCATATGAGCGTTCATTTGTGTGAGAATGAGGAGAAATTAGTCACTTCATTAGTCGGCGCTGAGAGGAAAGGAGCTGAGTTAATTATCAGATGAAAGAGAATGATCAGGATGGACCAGTGCTTATCCTCTGAATATGTTAGTGTTTCTCTGCTCCCTTTCTGGCAGCTGTGGCAGGCCATTCGGCAGTCGACTAAACCACGGGGTAGAATCTGTCGACAAAGGAGACAGAATACCACATCCAGGTAAAGTACAGCCCGCAAGCTTTTCTGCCTTTGTTTAGTAGTAGACTTACTCATCAACTTTAAACAGGAAAACTGGATTTTTGGAGAGAAAACGCTTTAAAGTCCAGAGAGTAATGAGGCAAAAGTGTTCTAACAAAAGAAACTCTTTCATGTGTAATGTTTTTCCAGATGAGCGTGCAGTAGCTTCATCAGACTATGACAGCACCTACGACAGCACCTATGAGACCAACCACAGTGACAGCAGCGACTTTGCACAGAATGAAGAGGAAGGAGAAGGAGGCAAGAAGCCGCCTGAAGCCAGGGAAGGTTGCAGGGAGTTTCCAACAGATGGCATCGTTCTCCACCCACTCCTGCCATCACCAGAGGTAGGCAATCAGACGGGCTTCACTTGGCGTCACGGAAACAAGTCATGAACTGAAGTAGCCTCTTGGATGAGATTGTTCAAGAACCTTAAAGAGAAGCTTTTTTTTTTTTTACTGACGCTAATAGGATTACCATGACCTGGATGACTGAGAATCTACATAGACAGGTCATGTGCTTCAAAATCCCCCAGTAAACAGTAAAGAAGAAAGATCAGTTCTCTCTCAAAAATGAAAACAATTACACTGAATTTTTCAACCTTCATTTATTCCCTTTAAGTAGCTGCTTGATTAACAATAGGCATTTTTGAAAGTGCATTTCCTAAATGCCGATAATACTAGTGTTGCTTATCAAATTCTGAAGAGTTGAAATGCTGAAAGGTAATTTACTGTAATTACAAGTATTTTATTGCATCTTTCTTGACCTTTCGTTTGGGCTCTTACCTTTACCTGACAGGACAAGCCAATCCTGGCCCAAGAGGCCCCCGTAATGCCAACGCTGGAGCCTCTGATGAGTCAACTCGTCAGCTGGAACTTCCCCATTTTCAGTCTTGTGGAGAAGACGCACGGCAAAGCAGGCTGCATCCTCAGCCAGGTAAACACTAATTAATGAGGAAATGTTGCAACCTGTATGATTTTATTAAAACAATACCAATTCAATTAACAGGAACTTATATTGACAGAAATTTCTATATTAACGTGTAATTAGCAGGTTAATGAGGTAGTGAAATTAGGTATTATTGTAGGTAGTGGAAAGAGACATTTGTATTTGATGACAGCAACGCTAGAAAATGAATGAGATAATTTGCGTTATATTCAATTTTGGGGTATTTTTTTAAATAAATCCATAAACATCAAGTATGTTAGCTAAGTTTTAAAACCATACAAATACATTCTGTGAGGTTTTTCTGAATAGGCATGAGTTGATTATGTTTTCCTTGTGTTACTTTCCAGGTTTCTTATCGGCTCTTTGAGGACACGGGTCTGTTTGAGACCTTCAGGATTCCTGTACAAGAGTTCATGAACTACTTCCACGCTTTGGAGAATGGATACAGGGACATCCCTTGTGAGTAGAAGGTTCCACATATATGAAAATAAAAGGTCTATGTGTGGCATTACCTTTAGCTGCCACAAGGTGGAAGTATTGCTCATAAAATAAACATTTCACAGCAGGTGTTCTTTCTGCTGAAGAAGATGTGTTTATGGTACAATTAGCAGGGATATTAACTTAGTACTGAAAACATGTTGACACTGAGCTGACAGGCTGCATGAGCTTATGCTTTAATGTAATGTTTGAATCTCATACAATGCAGCAGAAATCTAAAACAATTTCATATTTTGACTGGTTTTTTTTACCTGCCTTGGCATTAGTGCAATTTTAGATCCACTAACATATATATATATATATATTTCCAAACAAATGGAAGCCCTCAAATACCATTAGTGAATCAGGAAATTTGGAGGGAGGCAGTGATGTAGAATAAACACAAATATAGCATTAACAGTGCCATTACAAGGCTTGAAGTCTTTTTCTACATTTATTACATTATACATTGGAGCTTTAAAAGCTAATAAATGTGTGATTTGCCCCATCTCATACAGATCTCTACATTTTTCAATTCAAAATATGCATGATGGAGGTTTAGGTTTTTATTTTTTATTTTTTCTGCACAAATCATTTTCAGTGTATGTTGTACTCGGTAGCCCACCATGTTATTATACACCGATCAGGCATAACATCATGGCCACCTGCCTAATATTGTGTTGGTCCCCCTTATGTGGTCAAAAATGCCCTGAACCATTCGGCATAGACAAGAGGACCTCTCAGGTTATCCTATGGGGTCTGGCACCAGGACGTTGGCAGTGGATCCTTTGGGTACTCTGGGTTGTGCAGTGGGGCCTCTGTCAATCAAACTTGTTCCACTGCATCCTGTTGATGCTTGATCAGAATGGGGTCTAGGAAGTTTGGAGGTCAAATCAACATCTTGTGCCATTGTCATGTTCCTCTAGATGTTGCTGATTGTTTGATGTTTTTGCCATGTGGTGGGGTGCATTTTCCTGCGGGGTAGGCCAGTGACATTTGGGATTGCCATTTGCATGAGGGAGTGTGCTTGTTCTGGGACAATGTTTATTTGGGTGTTTAAGTCTCATGGCTGGCAAAATCAGCACATAGTACCAATATGATCAATGTCATTCACTTCACCTGTCAGTGGTCATAATGTTGTGGCTGATCGTGTATGTGTCAAGTGCCACATACACATACCAGTCCTCTTATACAAAAGTATGAGCCTTAGGTGCTATTAAAGCTACAATATGTAAATTTTAAGATAATAACAGCTCGATGGTATCGACCAATATCAGTCCCCATCAGAAAAATGCAGTTGTGGCCCATGTTTAAAAAGGACGTATCAACTTGTGGTCATATCACAACAAGCTGATATAACTATTACAATCCATAATGCAATATTGGGATTTATTTACTGTGATCTTTCTGCCCACACTGGTGTGAGTTAGTGTTTTATATTCTCTCCCCAGATCACAACCGGATCCATGCCACTGATGTGCTACATGCTGTCTGGTACCTCACCACTCAGCCTGTGCCGGGCCTACCCACCCTGCTGACTGAGAACGGAATACACACTGGTGCGGACTCTTTATACTTACACTAGCTTCTTATAATCAAACCCTGAAGGCTTTAAATTGCACTGTATATGCAGAAGAGGAAACCTCTTCATGGTTTGAGCTCAAATTCGGTTGTTAACATCCTCATGGAGGGCACTGTAAGTTTCACAGAGGGAAGCTTTCAAAACAAACACACGCCAAGTCACAGAACATACACACACCATCGTATGATAGACAATCAGGCATTCATCCAGTGGCTAAGAGTGCAAACACAAACAGAGACATAAGCAATAAATTATGTATGCATATAGAACTGTCTTGCCACCACAAGACAAACACCTAAATAATTACTGGATACATTTAGTCTTCCCTATGGGTCCTGACCCAGAACTAGTGTTTACGACTTCAGTAAATGTCTCTCCTTGTGACCTGTACTTGTGACTCTTTATATTTAATATCACACAAGTACAGTGTGATAGCCTACAGTCCTGGTACTCCCTTTTTTTCCTTCATATTTCATTACTGCATTTGTTTTTATTCTCTCTGCTGCCGATATTGGCTTGTCACTGGTGAGATTTAAAACAGTGGGTGAAAACAGTGAAATTGCTGACAAGTTCGACCTAAATTAAACAGTCTGATAACACGGTGTGTTTTACAATAAGTAAGAGGCAGCATTTCAGGCCTGTGTCACTGATGGTGTTTTTCTTTCTGTCCACAGACTCAGAGAATGGTATTACGCCTGGTGCCACGGGCTTCCTGATGTCCAAGATGAACTCTGTGCTGGCAGAAAACTACGGCTCCCTGGCTGGTCTAATCCCTGGCCTGGAGCTCATGGCTCTATATGTAGCTGCTGCCATGCATGACTATGACCACCCTGGAAGAACCAACGCCTTCCTAGTAGCTACCAGCGCACCACAGGTAAACAAATGCAGCCGTGCTTCAGTGGCAGCGAAGGCCCGGGGAGGGGCTGGATGGACAGAGAGGTGGCGCTGATGGATAATGAGGTGCATTTATTGTAGGTTTCACGACAAACAAGGGCAGCTCCGACCGGGATTTCATGCGCTTCCCACAAGCAAACACCGGATTCAGAAATAGGGAAAGGTCATTAATAACGTTCCAGCCAGCAGAGTCCAGCTCAAGCTACTGTGTGTCCAACAGAGCTTCTTTAAAGATTGTGATGTATATTATTGAGTGAACTAAATTCTGCATTCTAACTGATGAGGATCAGTAGGCCAAGACAGAAAGCTTCAGCTATGCAGCAGCTAATTATGATAAATAGATCAAAAATTACTTGAAGAGACGATTTTTGTTTCTGAAATGCTCCGCAGTGTTGGTAAGCAGCAATTTATTGTTAGGTCATCAATATGAGGCTAAAATGTTGTTGCATGTAGCATCAGTGTAAACCTCTATAACAGTTTAGATGTAAAATATAATTATGATATAAAGAAGAGTAATGTAAGATTCTACACAAACTTTGCTTTGAGCTTTTTTATATGTTGTGACTCTTTTAGTAAAGTTAATAAATAGATAAAAATTAAGCTGCTTATCTGATTCATTATTACAGGAAAATATATATCAATAAGAGCTTATTGTGATCATAATGCAAATGCAAACCAACAACCAAAAACAAAAAAGGCTCAATCACTACTACTACTATGACATATTATATAAGTTTCCCATTGAATATTAATATTGTTAATGATCAATAATGTTAATTCCACTCTCTCCTCTTCCATTATAGGCTCTTCTATACAATGACAGATCAGTCTTGGAAAACCATCACGCGGCTTCAGCCTGGAACCTCTTCATGTCTCGACCTGAGTATAACTTCCTGGTTAACCTTGAACACGTGGAGTTCAAGCGCTTCCGCTTCCTCGTCATTGAAGCTATCCTGGCCACTGACCTCAAAAAGCACTTTGACTTCCTCGCAGAGTTTAATGCAAAGGTGAATATTAAATTCTGTTAATCATCCATCCATCTGTAATTACTATTGCATCATTTCCTCCTCAGCTCTTCTTCAATATTTAGTTTGGATTTTTTTAATATTAAAATGTCTTTTCATCCAGATTGTCCTAAATTTATGTTAACAGCCAATCTGTGGGGAATTCTTTTTTATTCTTGTCTCCTAAGGTGGGTGATGAAGGAGTGTCTGGTATTGATTGGGCCAATGAGAATGACCGATTGCTGGTGTGCCAGATGTGCATAAAGCTGGCTGATGTCAATGGACCACTGAAGTGTAAAGAGCTGCACCTGCAGTGGACGGAGGGGATCGTCAATGAATTCTACGAGCAGGTATGTTTATAAAACTGTCTGCAGTCTAAAAGGAACAAATGGTTGCTGGGCGGATCCTGGATTTAAAAAAAATACCATAAATTTCAGAGTTAGTAGTTTTTGGACCAGACGAACCTCATACTGAGATAGATGGGAATGTATTTAACACAGTAATACCTGAATTACACCAAATGAACAAAATGTGAAAAAATACATTTAAGTGTAAAAAAGATTCAATTATTAAATGAATGTACAGAAAAGTGGAGATTACAAAGTATGCAAAGTAAATTACACATTGTGCATTTGTGCAAATTTGGAAATTTAAAGCCCCCATAAACGTGGCCTTCAAACAAATATACTTATTTAAGGATTAAATATTTATGACAAAAATAAGAAACAGTAGGTTAAAATGCTTCTTTAGTTATGCATTATTTATTAGGAGTTCAGCATCAACGTATCTGTTTCATCAGTACTGTGTGAGTGTAGTTTGATTAGATTTGACTGAAAAATCATCAACTTTTCGCCCATCTTGAAATTTTAATCAATCCTACATTCGCATGCAGCACTGGTGGGGCCCCAAACCAATTAACTTTACAAGACCAGCAAATTATTTGAAGGAGACTGTCATTATTCAACTTCCAGACTGTGCAGCACCCAAAACTGACTTTTTAATATTTCTGAATCATAGGGAGTGCTTGAAGACCTGTGCCGATGTTTCCAGTAGCTACAGATCAACAAGTTAATTGTAGTGAGCTCTGACTGCAGGCTGCCACTGTGCAAGTTACAGATAAATATTTTTTTGTGCAGTAAATCAAACTAAACTTGAGCATTCATAAGAGGTTATGAGGGATGACAATAGCTGTCTCATGAGACGTCAGCAGAGCTGTGATCGGATCATTAATGGCAGATCTAAGGTCAGTTTCCTGTAATACATCACATGGTTAGCGTAGGATGAATATTCATACTGGTTTCAAATCAGGTCGATAACATTTCATACAATTCTCAAAATTATGGTACATTAAGAACTAAATTGTTAAACAAATACTGTAATTATTGTACATGACACCACTGTTGCCCACATCAAACCAGCGAGAGAAGCAGTGGAACAACAGAAATAGCTTATGTGAAACAACAAAACCTGTTCTAACTATGGCAGAGAGTCTCTTCTTGTACACCCTCATCAGTTATAATAAGAAGCTGAATAATCTCTAAATATGTAATAATAACTGCGCTGCATTTACGTTTAGGTCACCTACATCAAAAGGGAGGTCATAGATCAGAAGCCACTGCATAACAGTACCTTTGCATACGATAGGGATTTAGCTCTTCAGCAAAGGTTTATGAATGTACCTGCATGTTCCCTCTGAACAGAAAAAGAATATTCAAAACACTTACCTACTAGCTCATGAATTTGTTAGAGACCATGTGGACGGATGCCTGGCAACAAATCCTGCTCTGAACTAACAAGCCCGTGAAGATAACATCTGATTATCCAGAGAGATGTGATTATTTGCCTAGCAACAACATTCTAAGTAGAATAGCACTAATTTGACATTTGGTGCTATCTATGATATTCTTTCATCTCAGAATTAAATGTCTTTATATTTGTACACAGATGCTCAGGCTGTAAGGGAAGTGTGTTATCACAAAGTGCCTTAGTTACCATGGGAAAGCTCAATATCAGCATATATTGTGTTTATTTAGTTCATATTTAATGAAGGTAATTTGTGCACCAAGGATATCAAAACACTTATCAGCAGTGAGAAATATCTAATTTGCTGAACTTTGCTGATTGCTGAGGAAAGCATCCTCCCTCTGATACTTAGCATTCTGCAGTTCCTCTCAGATCTTCCGTTCGATTCTCGTGATAGCTCTGAGAATCTTGTTTGTCCTGAGCATACAGGGGTGAGGGAAGTGAGAAAGAGTGGGCGAGAGACAGAGGGTGCGGGTATGGTTTCCTTTTTTTTCAGAGGGGGAGACAGATGACCTAAATGTGCCACACCTGACAGGACTCATTCAGTCACACAGAGGACGAAATTAGAGGAAACAGATGTAAACACACACAGATGCATTTACATCAAGCTCTGCAATGCACCACTTTGATTTCCTAAACATTAGCAATATCCGCTTCTAACAATTTTTGTGACAAAACAGACACACAAACACACCTCCCTTCCACTAACCGCAAGTGCTGTGCACTGACGCCATCCAGGTTTCTGGTTGCCATAGCAATTGGAGCTCTTGCTCCTGTGTCCTCCTTGTGAATAGCTTTGAAATCCCTAACATCAGAAAACAAACATGAAAGCACCGTCGTAATATATGAAAGTAACACACGAGTTATCGGGTTGTGCAACATAAACGGGGGTATTTTCAAGGTTACTACAGATGTGGTCTCAGGTGGTGTAAAGATAAACAGTGCCATAAGGAACGCAATCACCAGAATATATCCAAATATTAGATTCCAAACATCTTGCATGTCTGAGATACAGCATGCATTCATCACTGCTCTGTTTCTGTGGATGGAAAAGCCTGACTGACAAGTATCCCAAGGACGAGGGAGGAAACAGAATGGGTCCACTTTGGCTTCTATTTATCTGCTGTCCATTTACAGTAGTTGACTAATATGATTACAGTGTATATGATGTATCGTGTGGAGCCTGATGTGGTTGTGGCAGCCAGCATATGCGTAGCTGGTAGCCATAATAAGATAATTAGTCTGAATATTAATGTCTACATTTACTGGCGGTGGCCTTGCGGGTACAAATGCACCGATTAGTCACCATTACTGTAGCGAATCCATACAGACGGCCTCCTTTGTATGACTGAAATGTACAGATCAGCCATAGCTTGAATGAATGTTTTTCTATTTATGGTCCTCTTGACCTAATTTCAGGAGACTGTACACAGAGGCAGCGTATCTGTGCCTGTGAACTATACAGAAGAATGGCTGAGATTATACCATTTGAGTGATACAGAATGTGCCTAAAAGGCTTTTAATTTCATATGTTGATAAGCAGAATTTATTTTTAATTGATGTGGTGCTTTCTTGTTTTTCATCATCTATCACTTTGTTGCTCATAAAGTGAAAATAATCTAACCAAATTTGTATTCACATAAGATTTTGGCAGTTATAGTGACTTTAACTGAACGGAAACCTAAAAATCTCAACTTTATTCTCTGTTAATGTCAAGACAGTTTAAATTCAATATCGCATCAATTCACAAGTCAAGAACTAACTAACTAACACATTTCAAGCCGATAACCTTTTTTTGTCCAAGGAAAATGTTTTCTCTCTCTCTAAATTCTATCTTTATATTATATATAAATATTTAATTTCCCAGTGCATTTATATTTTATCATCCCTCCTACATTTTTACCATGTATGTACCTTACTAGGGTGATGAAGAGGCTAGCCTGGGCCTTCCCATCAGCCCATTCATGGACCGTTCCGCTCCGCAGCTCGCCAAACTACAGGAGTCATTCATCACTCACATAGTGGGACCACTGTGCTCCTCCTACGACTCTGCCGCTCTGATGCCGGGACGCTGGGTCGACCCATCCGAGGGAGAGCTGGAGCCAGAAGCGGAGAAGGCAGGACAAGATACAGAGGAGGAAGAGGAGGATCTGGCGGACGAGGATGCATCGACAAGTTCTGACAACTCCCGTATGTCAGCCTCTTAATTATTCATGGTGTAGGAAACATCTCACTTATTATTTCATGTGGTCAGTAATGATGAGCCTCAGTGAGCATTTACTCCGACAACATCACTGACAACTGAAATCAGCGCCCTGCTGCTCAGTGGAATCTGGGGAGATCTGACTGACAGTCTCGAAGAAAAACATATCAGAACTGATAATGCGTAAACAGCATTTTATTTTTACAGGCAGCTTCTGTGTTGCTTTATGTATTGGAAAAACATTGCATCACAGGACCCACTTCCTACAACAGTAATATATTTTGAAAGAATGCCAGCAGAGACTGTAACAAGAAAATAGAATTGGCTGTTACATAGATTACATATTAAAAGAACAGCCTATTTTAATTAAAAGTTGGCATTCCTGGAAATACTCATATTTTTTGCAACAACAAATCCTCTGATCTTACCTTGCTATCCATTAATACAACCCATAGGAGCACAGAGGAACGTTTTAATGATGTGATAATGCTATGGTAACTAATTGGTTAAGTTACCGAGAGGAAAAGATCAGTGTTTGAGTTAAAATACATACTTGCTTAAGATTAGAGGAACTTTTTTTGTCATTGTTACAATAATAAACACACCTTTAAGGTTTGGGATCAATCAAAGAAACAACATTGACTATCAGTTAGACAACCAAGAAATGAGCAGCGGGCTGGTGATTTGTTGACCCGTCCATCCACCCCAGAACTCCTCCCTACACTAATTTCCTACAACAAAAGCACCTGACTTTATTGTGGTAATTAACGCAGCCACTAAGGGGTTTCGTCACTGTAATCTAAACATACTATATGCTGTTTTGAGACATTTGTTGAAATGACTGATGCTTTTTCTCATTACTGCTAGAGTTACATAACAACTAAATATAACTGTTGGTCATCATGAGCTGTGTGCACAAACAACCTGTTGGTTTGCTTGATGGGGGGCAGTTTCGGGAAAACAGCCAGGTGATCAAAGGTGAAAGAAAATCCATCTATCAGCACCTCAAAGCTCACCAGTAAACATGTAACCAATTCCAAACAGTAGCTCTTTTGGTCTGGCTTAAACTCCAGTCACTGGCCAAGAAACATTTTGGCACATAACCATCAGGAAACCACAACATTTAGCTTTTTACACTAATTTCACAAATATGTAATTTGTTATTTAGTGAGTTTTAGAGGTGTTTATAGATTGTTCTTTACTTTGAAAAGAGCAAGGTTAGCTGTTTCTCCCTGTTTGAAAGTGGTATCATTCCAAAATGTCACATTTGTTCTCATGGTCAGGAACTTTCCCAAGGAGCTTGTCTAACTGTCGGGTTTTCTGCCCTGCAGAGCGTCGAGAAACCAAAAAGGTGAGCAGGAGGAAAGTGTTTTGCCAGATCACACAACATCTTTTGGAAAACCATGAAATGTGGAAAAGAGTGATCGCTGCAGAAGCCCCGGAGGAGGCCCAGGAAGAGAGCCCGAACTGCATCAGCAACCCCTCCGACCCAATCACAGCCATTCACGAGGAAGAGGAGGAGCAAGCAAGCAAAGAGGAAGAGTTAACTGATGACCTCGATGAAAGGGAAGAGGTACCAGCCATCGAGGAGGAGGAAATCCTTCCCCAATCAGAGACTTCAGGAGAAAAAGAGGAAGAGCCCGAGTGATATTATGAACTTTGACCTCTTAAGCCAGGAACGTTGTCTAAAAATGTTTTGTTTCTTTCCTAACTAAACTCTTGATATGGTAGCCAGCACATCACTTTGACACAACACTGTAGAAGATGTTTTGGGTAAAATGTGCCTAACAAAAACAGGGTTGAGGACAGGGATGACGCATACCCAGTGCATCTGACCAGGAGAGAGGTGAGATCAGGTAAAGAATAAGCAACTAAAGGAGAGAAGAGGAAGCTGAAAATGAATATGGACTGTATTTGTTTATGTTTTAGTGTTTCTTTTAGTCTGGATCTGACGCCCTGCACCTCACCCAGACTGCCCATCCTGCACTTGGGGCCAACCACCACCCTGATTCACAAAATTCACTCCACCAGAGAGTAAAACACTGTCACAGACGCCCCCTCCCCCCTTCACTCTTCTTGTTGCTCCCATGATATCAACACACTGTGGAGCCGCCCAGCTGGTTGAGGATGTGCAACAAGCCCCTTCTCCTTGAAGACAATGGGATGAAAGACAGGGAAAAAGCTGTGTCCACTGAGTGTACTCCAGAAGGAGGTTGAAAAAAAAGGCCTAGAGGTAGTGCATTGTGTACTCAGACATACACCCACACAAGCTGCACACACACACACACACACACACACACACACACACACACACACACACACACACACACACACACACACACACACACACACACACACACACACACACACACACACACACACACACACACA
>OMNN01099657.1:5314-16494 GCA_900302755.1 Chromis chromis | reverse complement strand
TGTAACGCAATAACGTCTGAGATTAAAGTCATCACTGGTGCATTTTACCTGTGGCAGGTATCGCAGTGTTGTGATGACTTTAATCTCAGACATTATTGCGTTACAGCGGACAGTCAGATCACCCCCGATGAGGTCCACCACAAACATTATCTCTGCACGATCGAGCCGGTAGCGTGTTATTAAATCGCTGTCATTTAACGTACGGAGAATATCGCTGCTTCTCTCTGTCATCTTGTCTGCTTAAGTCACTCTTAGGCTTCTTAAAAGTCCTCCTCACCACTCCTAACATTTTTCCACCTTAGGAGCTCTCTTAAGGCCTAAGACGCTTTGTGAATAGCTTTTATCTTACCAAGGGAAAATTCTAAGAAAAATCTTAAAATTGGCGGAAGTGACGTCACTAAGAGCTACTTTTAGCCTTAGGATTCTTTGTGAATACGGGCCCAGGGGTATAGCACTGGAGTGCTTCAGGTCATACTTGGCGGATCAAACTTTCTGTGTCAGCCCCGGTGACTCTGTGTCCTCCTCTGCTCCTCTCTCATGTGGGGTCCCACAGGGCTCAGTTCTAGCCCCCCTTCTATTTGCTCCCGCTTGGCTCCATACTTAGAAAGCATGGTATTTCTTTACATTTATATGCAGATGACAGTCAGATTTATGTGCCACTTAAATAACATGTTTACTGAGCATGTGTCGTTCTTTTTAAGTGTCTTGATGACATAAAGGCCTGGATGGCTTTTAACTTTTTAAATTTTAATGATGAAAAGACAGAAGTGATGGTTTTTGGTGGCACCTCTGGAACCCCCCCTGTAGATCTGGGTTCCCTGGCCCAGTTTATAAAACCTACCATCACTAACCAAGGGGTTAAAGTGGACGCTGAACTTAAGCTTGACAGCCAGATCAGGTCGGTCGTGAAATCTATTTTTTTCCATTTGAGGCAGCTGGCTAAAGTGAAGCCAATTCTCCTAAGGCACCAGTTTGAGACCCTGATCCATGCCTTTGTCACCACGCGGCTGGACTACTGTAATGCCTGGTATGTGGGGGTTAGTGCGTCTTCCATCACCCATCTCCAGATGGTACAGAACGCTGCTGCACGTCTTTTAACTGGCACACGTAAATGTGAGCACATTTCCCCCATTTTAGCATCACTCCACTGGTTGCCCATACATAATAGGATCCATTTTAAAATTATTTTATTTGCTTTTAAGTCCTTGAATGGTCTTGCCCCGCCCTACCTCTCTGAGCTCCTACACATTTATACACCTACTCTCGGGTCAGCTGATCAGCTGCTTCTGAGAGAGCCAAAAACTAAGCAGAAGCTCAGAGGTGGACCGTGGCTTCGCTGTGGCAGCTCCAAAGTTATAGAATGCTCTGCCTTTGCACGTTAGACAGGCCTCTTCTCTGTTTGATTTTAAATCACTTCTTAAAACCCATCTATTTTCCTTGGCCTTTGACACTGAGTGAGATGTTGATTTTATTTTATTTTATTTTATTTATTTCATTTCATTTTATTGTTTTTATTGTATGCTTGTCATTGTTGTGTGCCTTTTAATCTTATTTTATTTGTATTTTATATGCAATTTTTATGCTTCATTGTCTTATCTACTGTGTACAGCACTTTGTTCAACTGTGGTTGTTTTTAAAGTGCTATACAAATAAAGTTGGATTGGATGCTGGGGCTTAAATACTTAACCACCCACTGTACATTCATTACACTTATTAGGTACACCTTGCTAGTAAAAGGTTGGACCCCCTTTAGTCTTCAGAACTACCTTAATTCTTCGTGGCATACTTTCAACAAGGTTTCAACATTCTTCAGAGGTTCTGGTCCATATTGACATGATAGCATCACGCAGTTGCTGCAGATTTGTCAGCTGCACATCCATGATGCCAATCTCCCGTTCCACCACATCCCAAAGGTGCTCTATTGGATTGAGATCTGGTGACTGTGGAGGCCATTGGAGTACAGTAAACTCATTGTCATGTTCAAGAAACCAGTTTGAGATGATCTGAGTTTTGTGACATGGAGCATTATCCTGCTGGAAGTAGCATCAGAAGATGGTCCACTGTGGTCATAAAGGGATGGACATGGTCAGCAACAATACTCAGGTAGGCTGTGGCTTTTAAACGATGCTCATTAAATGCCAGGAAAATATCCCCACACACCATGACACCACCACCAGCAGCCTGAACCATTGATACAAGGCAGGATGGATCCATGCTTTCATGTTGTTTACGCAAAATTCTGACACTACTATCAGAATGTCAGCTGAAATCGAGACTCATCAGACCAGGCAACATTTTTCCATCTTCTATTGTCCAGTCTTGGTGAGCCTGTGTGAATTGTAGCCTCAGTTTCCTGTTCTTAGCTGACATGAGTGGCACCTGGTGTGGTCTTCTTTTCTCTTTTTCGGACCATTCTCTCTAAACCCTAGAGATGGCTGTGAGTGAAAATCCCAGTAGATCAGCAGTTTGTGAAATACTCAGACCAGCCTGTCTGGCACCAACAATCATGCCACGTTCAAAGTCATTTAAATCCCCTTTCTTCACCATTCTGATGCCCGGTTTGAACTTCAGCAAGTTGTCTTGACCACGTCTACATGTCTAAATGCCTAAATGCATTGAGTTGTGGCCATGTGATTGGCTGATTAGCTACTTGTGTTAACAAGCAATTGAACAGGTGTACCTAATAAAGTGGCCAGTGAGTGTATATAAAAGAGGGATGTAGCGACTGTGACCCCTGGTTTGTGAACTACTGTTTTGAGAAGAGTTTGACATTTTGGCCATCGGCATCTTGTTTTTTTTAAAAACTTGGACATGATGAGCAAGGTGTGGATCTGATGTCGTGTTTCCACCGACCAGTTCTAGTTCTAGTTCGGAGCTAGTTCCTAACTAAGAACCGGTTCTTTGTGTTTCCACCGCCGAAGAACCGGCTCCTGGTTCTAAAAACTGGTTCTTAGAAAGAACCAACTCCTTGCTGGGCCAGAGCTAAGAACCGAGTGCTTCGCAGCTGGGGGGCGGGGCTATCGTCTGCGGCTATCAGCTGTGCAGAGGGACACAGAAGCTCTGCTGCTCAGCGATCAGCGTGGAAAAGGACACATAAATGATAATATGTGTCCTTTTTCTCCAGGACGTCTCTGGTCTGATCAGATGTATTGGAATGAATCCCTGGACACACGGAAGTTTTGCACACGCACACTGTTGCACTGAAATCCGGTACAATTGTGTCACGGAAATGCGGAAGTGCCAGTGCTGGGCAACGCAGACCTCCACGGACCTTCTGGTGACGTAATAGCGTGGCTCCAACTTGGCTCCTGGCCGGTGGAAACGCAAACCGGTTCTTAGGAAGAACGGAGTTTGAACCAACAAAGCTCCGAACTAGAACTAGCTCCGAATGAGAACTAGAACCAGGGCGGTGGAAACATGGTATGAGTAAGAAATAGAGGACACTAGGCACAATGATACAGTAGCAACCTGTCAGTCACAAGGTAGCCCCATCCTAAAACATAATCTGTATTATCATGCATTTTCCTCAAAAGGGGAACATAATTCACTAAATCAACAGCATGCTGTGTTGAAGGAGATGAGAAAGTAGCAGTTGTATCATTAGGCCACTCCTTCCTAATAAAGCATGTTGAAAATTCAATCAGCACGGTGCTGGGTGGTCTTTGGTTTGATTTCATGCAGTATATAGCAGGCAAATAAAGGCAAAGCAGTTGTAGTCAAAGGAAGCAACACCTGAATATCATGTAAAACAATTAAATGCATATTTTACTATTCTCAGATTACCAGGATGGTAAACGACAAGCATTTCAAACAGTCCAACATCTGTTCAAAGTTTTACATTATGATCTATCTTCTCTTCAGTTTTTGAACTTGGTACTGAGAGAGGAATGCATCGTGGCAGCAGACAACATGTTGGACTATATTTTCCTGTATTTCCCTAATCTCTATAACTTCTTCCACATAGTACTCAGATGTTTTGAAGTACCACCCCCCACCACACACACATACACCCACTTCTACTGTTCTTCTCCTCTCTCACCATGTCTCCCTTGATTCCTCCCTCACTCAGTTCTTTTGTACATCCCTCCTCGCTCATCTCTCTCTCTCTCTCTCTCTCTCTGAGCTGTTACTGTGGGTTCCAGTGAGATTCAGGTCAGAGACGGGAAGGCGAAGAGAATTTGATTCAAGCCCCCCCGCTGTCCAGACATGTAGTGGGTGACAGATTTAGAGGGAGGAAAGTAATAGGGGGAGGAGGAGGGGTGGCAACAATGAAAAAAAAAAAAACCTCATCACTTCACTGCCAGCCCACACCTCTTATCCTCACTGCCTTGTCATTTCGGATCTGGTTCAGACACAAACATGGGAGATGGAAATGACGTGTGTTGAGAAATCATAAATAAATATTGTGCATTAATGGAAATAAAGTGAGTTGAGGAAGCATCAATAAATAAGTGAAAATATGCATTAATAAAATATGGGGATCGATATGCACTGATATAATGTGTAGCATACGGCCAATTTTGTCTTCTACAGAGATTCCTCTCAAATGAGGTAACATCACACACCTGCAAACTAAGCATCAGCTTAAAAGAGCAACATGCACGATTAAAAAAGACACACCCTTATAACAAGAATGCAGCTTTTCAACAGGTTTAAAAAGAAAAAAAAACCCTGAGCGCATGCATCCAGTGCATGTGCAGCTTGTTGTTCTACTCTTTTAATTTATGTTCTCTTGACTTCTTTTTTTTGTAAGACTGGTTTGGATTGTTGTGGTGCCATCTCTGGACATGCTGGTTGGGGGCTAAACTCTGTGTTGACGCCTCTTTCATTTCTGGACTGATGTTGCCTGGCGACCAAAACAACAACAATAGACATCCTCACAGAAATGACAGGAGGACATGCGGCGGATGTAGAGGACGAACAAGGCGACAAGGAGGGTATAAAAGCCGTAGTTCCTTCTCCAATGTGCAATCACTGGACAATGAGATGGACAAGCTGACGGCCCCGGTGAGGAATCGAGGGGGCTTCCATGAGTGCACTGTTATGTGCTTCAAGGAGACATGGCTAAAAGAAAATATTCTGTACCCCACTGTTACCTTTGACAGCTTTCAGACAATGTGGGCAGACGGGAATCCAAGAGTGTCAATGAAGGCTTGTTGCTGTTTTCTTTTTTACAACAAATAGTGCCACCATTGTCACATTACTGTGAAGGAACGTACTGCAGCCCACAAATTGAACTGTTAGGCACAGGGGCTACATTAGAGGTTTTGTCTTTGTAATAAATGGACGCTGGGCCAGTCTACATCAAAGATATGTAAAATACCAGAGATCAGCATGCTGCCATTTTGTTAAACTGTGGGTGCAGACACAGAGACTTTTGCATGCAGGTGGAGTGGTGCACAAGTGGCAAGTTAAGTTGCAAACTAAATGGCTAGTGCTAACTAAACATGAAGAAATATACAGTGTCGTGCAAAAGTATTTTCCCCCTATACAGAAATCTTCTATTTTTGCATATTTGTCACACATAAATGTTTCAGATCAACAAACTAATTCTAATGTAAGACAAAGATAACCCCCAAAAAATACACAAAATACAGATTTTAAATCATGATTTCATTTATTGAAGGAAAAATGCTGTCCCTTAGCTACCAATCTACCAAATGACCAAATTAATTTGGCACTTGGGTTCAGTTTCACCAGCCACACTCACATATGATTACTGCCAGGCTTGTTGAACCTAAACATCACTAAATAGAACCTGTCTGGTATTGTGAAGTAGCTAGAGGGTCTCAGAGTCCCAGAAAGCAGCACATGATGCCACGTTGTAAACAGATTCAAAAACAGATGAGAAACAAAGTAATTGACATTTATCAGTCTGGAGGGTTACAAAGCTACTGCTAAGGCTCTGGGACTCCAGAGAACCACAGTGAGACATTATCCACTAATGGAGAAACATGGAACAGTGGTGAACCTTCCCAGGAGTGGCCGGCCAAAGTTTCTGCAAGAGCGGATTGACATGTAATCCAGGAGTCACAAAAGAACCCAGACGAACATTAAAAGATCTGCAGACCTCACTGGCCTCAGTTAAGGGCCATCTACATGATTCAATAATAAGGAAGGCACTGGACAAAAATGGCATTATGGGAGAGTTGCAAGGCGCTGATGAGTCAAAAGGTGGAACTTTCTGGAGGACATGGGTCCCATTACATCTGGCGTAAGGCGAATACTGCATTCCACAAGGAGACTCTCTATCAGAAAATCCTCCTGGAGAATATCTACCATCAGTTCATGACCTAAAGCTCAAGCACAAACGAATTATGCAGCAAGACAATGACCCAAAGCACACAAGCAAGTCCACCTCTGAATGGCTCAAAAAAGGAACAAAATTAAGGTTTTGGAGTGGCCGAGTCAAAGTCCAGACTTGAATCTAATTGAGATGCTGTGACAAGACGTTAAAAGGGCAGTTCAGTATGTAAACCATCTAATGTGACCAAATTAAAACTATTCTGCAGATAATAGTGGGCAAAAATTCCTCCATGGTGATGTAAATGACTGATCAGAAGCTATCGCGTGTTTAACTGAAGTTATTGCTGCCAAGGGTGGACCAACCAGTTATTAGGTTTAGGGGGGCAGTTACTTTTCCACAGGGGTGATATAGGTTTTCAATAATTCTTCAATAAACCATAATTTTAAAACGGCATTTTGTGTTTTGTGAGTTATCTCTGTCCAATATTCAAATATTAGTTTGATGATCAGGAACATTTAAGTGTAAGAAATATGCAAAAAAAGAATAGTACAAAGTAGTTTTGCACAGCACTGTACATTATATATATCGGCCATTGTTGTTGTTTCAGTCACAATTACACAGAGCGACAATGCGCAAATTGACATGTGACATTTCCAAAACTTTCCATTTTACAGACGCACATGGATACACACAAACTAAATAGGTGTTAAGAATGAAAGGCCTAAATGTAAAAAGAAAAAAAGAAAATGCACATTACCCATTTTAAGGTCCAGTCACACAGGACCAGCATTGCCTGGGGACTTCATGTGACTAAGAAATTACCCCTGTTACGGCCCTTGGTGCCGGGATCACGGGGACGTAACAACCCCCAATGTCTGTTTTTCATGTGGTGTGTTCGCAAAGCACAAGTGAAGTCAGTTTTACTGCAATTTGCTGACAATATCAATTATTATTAGTAGACTGTCACATAGTTATTGTTGAGCCTGTTGAAGACAACCCTGTCTTTACAAACTTATGTTCTTATACAACTAAACTGCGTTCTCAATTATGTTTTGATTGCAATTTATTTTCTGTTGGATTATGTTTGTTTGTAACTTATTAAAAATGTGTTTCTAATCAACGTAACTTGGCCATTGATTTGACTGCTTGACTGTCGCTCCTTTTCAGCCATCCACTTATCCATCCATTTCTTCTGCTTATCTGGAGTCATGTCATGGAGGCAGCAGGTGATGTAGGTCAATCCAGACGTCGCTCTCCCCAGCAATGTTCCCCATTTCCTCCTGCGAGTTCCCAAGGTATTCCCAGGCCAGATTGAGATATATATTCCCTCCAGCAAGTTCTGCGTCTACCCCATTGTCTTCTCCCAGCTGGAAGTTGTGAAATCATGACCTCTTAGGTTATCATTTAATATCTGTTTGTTCATTCAATGTACATGTATCTTTGATGTTGTTTACGACCCAGCCTCTAGGGGTAGCTAGGTGTAACAAAAGAAACCAGATGTGACTGGTTAGGTAATGCAATTGATTGCTTAGTGACTAAATGAACACAAAGGAACTGTGCTAATACAAAAAAAAAAAAAACAGTTAGTGGGGTGTTGCTAAAATCAAAGAACCAAATAAGACCATACGAAGGCTAACAGAGTTACAGAAAAACTTACTAAAGGCAAAATAACAGAACTAAACTCCCTAGCCAAACAAACACAATAACACCACATCAAACAAAAGTAACAAACGAGTTGTTCTGCCCTTAATTTTGTGTAATATAAGTGCTTTATATTAATTTAGTCTCAGTCTATTCAGTGGAATCTTTTATTTTGAAAGTCAGTTTTTGGACATGTGACAGGAAGTCAGCCATCTTGTTTAGTTCTCTGTAAGCCGCATGTGGAGAAGTTTGTCCACTGCCATCTGCTTTGTGTTTACGCCATTGACACCACCGTCTGTAAGTTTTGATTAATATTTAGGAGCAGAATTTTGTTTAAGCCCTATTTGTGGGAAATGTTTACTATAATGTGAATTTTGATTACTTTAAGATGCCAATGGGTTTATGTTGGTTTACTGGAATACCGACATGTGATATGCTAATTTTCTGTGTGTTTAGCCTTTGCTAATGATGCTATGCTAATAGTAGCTAATTTATTTCTGTTCTACAGTTTTACTCCATGTTGAAACGTTTACATCAGGGGTGGGGACTCCTGGTCCTCGAGGGCCCCTATCCTGCATGTTTTAGATGTTTCCCTCTTCCAACACACCCTTTGGTGGCTATGAAACATAGAAAACACTAATATCTATTCACCGAATTAGAAGAAGCTGCTAACAGAGGTCAATGTCTTCGCTAACACCCAGAACCCTCCCATGAAGTTAGCCGATGCCCACAGAACCCACAATTCCAAGTAGCAAGGCTACGGAAAACATTTAGCACACAGAGAACACAGACAGGAGGCACCAGGATGAACTGGTCACATGAAATCGCAGCCGCCCCGACTGAGAGTTTGGTTGAGGGTTTTATGTTCTCCGGGCGTGATGACAGCTGACGTGGATTGGAGGGAACCGAGTGGTGGCCCAATCAGATGAATCAGGAGGTGGGGAGAACAAAAGCTGGAGTGCAGTTCTTCAGCTCCTGGCTACTCAGTGGCGATGACTGGTGTTTCTGGAGCAGGCTCCCAAGCCAGCCACAGCTGGGCCCACACAGGCCATCTCCCCACATCATGGCTTCAAACGTCCATCTCTGAAGCAAGACGGCCACTTGTTACCAGTGGCCGTAACAGATGTTGGAGAACAACTTTCATGTTAGCAGAGTTTCATGTGGCTCAGCTTAATTATGGAAGACGTACCTAAGGGGCCAAAAGTTAAGGTTTGAGGCCAACCAGAGAAGATGATGTTTAGACCCCCTAAAATCGTTTTGTTCTCGTAAAGAACTCTGCATTTCTTACATGGTTTGGGAAACTTACAAGACAATAATAAAAGAGTTTGTGTTCACTTTTAAATCTGTTACATTTGTACTTAGCATGTGGGGAGAGACCTCACTCCTCTGTCCCCCAAAGACGGAGTGAGATTTCTTCCCCTTTGCAATGATTTACTTTAATTTCCATATTGCTAACAATATTAAATCCACAGACAATCCACCAGTGTGTGTGTTATCTTATTCAAGGGTAGAATCCTTGCTTACGCTAGGCTAATCAGGCTCCACCCCTAACACGGTGACATCATGGTGATATCCCTCTGAACATCTCACATGTTTAACTATTAGGGTGCATATGACTGGAATCTGATAGCGTATCATTCACATATACATGCAGGGGGACATTCACTGTCTGCTCACATGATTAGCATCCATACTATCCTGGACATGCTTGTTTACACACACACACACACACACACACACACACACACACACACACACACACACACACACACACACACTGGTGCTTAGGAGACAATTTCTCAGCTCCATCTCACTGTTTTCAGCTAACTGTCAGCTCACATCTTCAACCAGTAACAAATAGGTGCTGAAGGTAGCACATGTAACTCGCAGCTAACAGACAGGCCCGTCTTGTGACCTAACCCCCCACATCAAAGCAGCAAACTCAGTCAAATCCGGGCCTGGCTGCCTCGTCCAAGCCTCTGTAGCTCACCTTAAACTGAGCCTCACCCTCTGCAAAACACATTTATTGCGACCTGTTACAGCCGGCATCCCTCGTCTAACCAGCTTGAGGAGCTGAGGTTAAGCACATGCCATCATCGGCACCCGTCCTGGTCTCGTAACAGCTGACCCTTCTGGGCGGGTGCCATCAGCTCGTCCCATCTCGCAGGTCAGCCCCCGCCTTCCCCTTCCGTGACTAATCCTGCTCAAACGCTGATGACAGCACGGTTAAGGTAAAGGGTCGGAGATGAGGAGAGTGAGGGAGGTGGTGGATGGATAGTGCCGGGTGGAAAGGTTGGCGAGTCGGAGAGGAGAAAGAGAGAGAGTAGGAAAGAGAAGTGTGATGGCGATTGTGGATAAGACTCAATTTGAAAAGCCGTGTAGTGGGAAATAACTGTTTTTTTGCCCCATCATGTCATACAGCAAGGGCACCTACGTGCCTGCCCACTGGCTATAGACTGGAAGGGAGGAGTGTGTGTTTGTGTCTGTATGGCAAACCCCCTACTTTTTTCCATGTGGGATTTACTTGGTCTGCAGTTAATAGGTGATAAAGTTCAAGGGGGAGGGAAGGGTGGAGGGATTAAAGATGGAGTGTCGTTAGAGTGCAGTGGGGGTGTGGGGGGGTAGAGTGTTTATCCCCCCACTGACAGACAGACAGGCTGGGGTACAGTGATGTTGATGGTAGGCTCTCTGCTCTCTGAGGTTAGCCAGATCTTTGTTACTGTCTCTGCATCTTTGTCTTTTGATGATGCTTCCTTTTTAAAACTTAAATCCATGGAATTGGACTCTTGTTTTTCAGGTCCCCTAAATCGTTCACTTGGCATCAGATGACATCTTCAAGTCTTCAGTAGGTACTTTCCTTCACTGGTTGAGATCAAACAGTACCAAATCACTGAAATACCTTATAGCCACAATGAAGAATATACAGTAACAAACCAATTAGACAATGGGAAATGGGATAAAAGACTCACTATATTTTTTGTCTGAATTGTGTGTTTTAGCTCAAAATGCTGGTGTTTAGGGGAATAAAGGTTGCACAAATACAGTTTGGGGTAAAATCCCTATGAATGCTTCATTGAGCTGTTAAATTGATGGATTTTTGTCATTAACACCAGAGAAACTTACACTAATGCTCCTTGCAGTTTCATTCGACATTACAGCACATTTTTTGGAATGATCTACATGCAATATTTGCCACCTGGTGTATTGGCCAGGGAGCATGAATACGATAGGAGTAAAAAGACCAGGTTTTGTTATCTCACAGGATGCATCACTGATACCTCAGTATACTCAC
>OMNN01099655.1:0-17090 GCA_900302755.1 Chromis chromis | reverse complement strand
AGTGGGGTTCGTTAGGGCCCTATGTGGCTAGGTGTGAATGGAGCCAATGTGACTTGTTAGGTTCTTCCCTCTCACAATGGGGTTCGTTAGGGCCCTTTTTGGCTAGGTGTGAATGGAGCCAAGGTGAGTTGTTAGGCCCTTCCTTCTCACAATGGGGTTCATTAGGGCCCTATGTGGCTAGGTGTGAATGGAGCCAATGCGAGTTGTTAGGTCCTTCCTTCTCACAATGGAGTTTGTTATGGCCCGTTTTGGCCAGGTGTGAATGGAGCCAATGCGAGTCGTTGGGTCCTTCCCTCTCACAATGGGGTTCGTTAGGGCCCTTTAGGTGAGAACCCAATCTCACCTAAAGGGCCCGACAGATCCCATTGTGAGAAGGAAGGACCCAACGACTTGCATAATGAGGTGAGGGGCAACACTCACCCAGCAGACTGAAGCTTCAATCGTGTTAATGGATCCTGAAGAGTATAAAATGTGGAACTCCCAACCAGTCAGTTTAGAACTGATGAAGCCTCTTGGATGAGAGGTGGAACATCTTCAATAAACTCAAGCAAGTCCAGATGCTACGTTTGAAACTACAGGGATAACCGTGACCTGGATGACTGAGAACCTTCACAGACAAGCTCTGTGTAACCTTGAAGAAAGATGGGTGGCATCATTCCCCTCACTGGAAGAAAGCAAGTTAGACTTCAGTGAAATACTGTTTCCATCTGCTGCCTGCTTTGACCAGGTCACGTGAATGGAGCTACAGGTCCACAGTGTTCCTATTCACACACATAGCAAAGCTGCATCCTCACTCCAGGGAACTTAAACTCACTACCACAAATGGACACATTAGGATTAGTAGTATGATCCATTATGTGGCTCAAAGCGAGCAAATATAGGGCAGCTGCAGGGTAAATGCCCATTTAGTCATCCAAAAATAAGCTGCAGCAGAATCTAGGCATATGCTCTACTGAGAATGTGTCAACTAAATACTGAAAATGTACGTATAAGCTAACTCTAGGGCCAAAGCTTAGATACGACACCTACACCTAAATACAGTTGCCATTCCTGCAACAAACTTCAGACACTATATAATTGCAGTACAACTCCCACACACTGCTACAAACCCTTCTCTGATTTTTCTGTTCCTTTCCCACCTCAGCTGTGTGGCTGCTGCTCCAGGCTGAGTCATGATTGCTGATTGCTAAAGCTGGCTTTGAGAAAGAGTGGAAAGCATCTGTCTCAGCGTGATGGGTCCTTGAGAATTGGGGCCAGATGAAGTGTGTGTGCTGGCTGGAGCCAAGAGGCTGTTTGGAGCACTGGAGCGTTACATTAGCAGAATGACTGGTGGAGGGATTTAGTGACCGTCTCTTTGTCAGGATGTCCTCGCGTCCTCTGTCAATTATTAGGCACTATTTGTCTCTGAAGAGTCTCCTAAACTGCTTCCTTCCTGGTACCTTCATTCTTCTCTCTTCTTGGCACCTTTATAAGGAAGCTTATGGGCTAATGTTGGCAGCACCTCCCCAACCTGTTCCCCAAAGGCTGCTCGAAGTAAAACTCTATAAATGCGTATGTGTATGATAATTACACAAGACATGGCCTATGTGAAAAGGTCCAATACAATTCACTGAAAAACTACAATGATTTTAGCCCCAGCCAAACAGAGCACCACCTGCTGAAAGCACATCATGCTGTGGCTTTAATGATTTTGGCTTGAAACAGCTTTTTTTCTATCCTCGTGAGGCCTTTATTGCACTGTTTCAGAGCTCTGATTGGTCTGGATGAGATTACCCTTTCTCATGATGAAGTTATTGGTCTCAGCACCATGGATAACAGCAAGAAGGGCAAATCAAATTATATGTTTTTAACCTTTAAAAAAAAAAAAAAAATCCAGATCAAGATCTCAACATGACTAAATCATTTCATTACCACAGCTTTGTTTAACTAATGACCTGCTAAATCCAAAGTCATCTGCTTGAGGCCACTCAGTAGTGCTATCAGAGACTGTATAGCCGGGTAGTTTGTTGTCACTCAACTTATAGAGGTCTTGTTCTTTTAGAGCTGAGACCTTCAAAAAGAACAATTTCTGAAGACAACACACAACTTCAGACGGAAGCAAACTGTGGGGAGAACACAGACAGGGACTTTGGTTCTTTTCATACTACAATAGGTACACATTGGTTTGCTACACAGACAGTCACATTGCCCCTATATCAAATACAGAAAGACACTTGGGGCTCCTATGGATGCTTCCGAAAGGCTGGCTGTGAGGATATAGCAGCTTGTTACAGATTGGGCTGTAGCACCATGTCAATGTGATTGCTAATAAGCTGTGCCACACACAGTGGGCGGACCTGTGTTTGGGCACCACTAATGGGCGGCTGTGACTCGGGTGGTAGAGCGGGTTGTCCACTGATCGCAAGGTTGGCGGTTCGATCCCCGGCCCCTCCACAGGCTAAAAACCAGAAGTTGCTCCCAATGGCAGGCAGGCACCTTGCATGGAAGTCTGTCGCCATTGGTGTGTGAATGTGTGAATGAGAAACACATTGTAAAGCGCTTTGAGTACCACTAAGGTAGAAAGGCGCTATATAAGTGCAGACCATTTACCATTTACTAATGACAAGGGTCACACAAACCCTTGAGAACCCTAGATGGGGCTAGATGATCAAATTTACATCTTGCAAACCCTAATAGACCACTGTGGACATGGGGATGAAAAAAGCATGTGCTATCAGGGCCAGAAATCATTATCAAGTTCAATTTTTTAGTTGAGATCATAATGACTTGTTCTTTTTGAATGGGAGTTAGTAAGAGCCAGGGATTCTTTAGAAACAGCACCTAGCAGCAGTCAGTGCCATTGTCATTGTAGTTAAGGTACTATCAGCCTCAAGCCATGGCCATCGCTGCTCCAACCCGACTGAAGCATTTACTGCCGTGTTACAATGGCCTTAATCTGATCAGCTGTAATCTCAGGCAGGGCCACTATGTTCATACAATTACAATGTCAACACAAAACAGTAAATCAGCATAAGTGGCTGCCTGCTATAATCTTGAAAGCATTTTGAGAACAACCACGTGATGGCAGGCAGCTGCTCCACCCAAAATAATCTCCCCGAAAGCATAGTGTAATTAACAGATGGTCCCACTTGTTCAAGAACTCATGTTTAGGATTTAGCTGGCCCTGGCATTACGAGTGCAAATGAAAAGGTTAGACCTGTGTTTTATTCTGCATGGATACAGCCACTGCATGGAGGGTAAAGGGGATTGCTGAGGGGCAGCTGGATAGGACAGTGGATGGTATTCTTACTTTGTCACTTTGCTAGTTGGAGGCAGTGGTGGCCTAGTGGTTTGTGAAGGGAACTTGTAACTGGTGGGTCGCCGGTTTGAGCCCCCGGACTGGCAAGAGATTGAGGTGGGAAACTGAGCGTGACCGCTTGTCCCAGTCACCACCACTGTGGGCCCTTGAGCAAGACCCTTAACCCCTGACTGCTCCCCAGGCGCTGCACCGCGGCAGCCCACTGCTCCTAGTATGTATAGTGAAGGTTAACTTTTAATAGGATGGGTCAATGCAGAGAAGGAGTTTCTCCAGGGGGATCAATAAAGGTTAGATTATTATTATTATTATTATTATTAGTAGTAGTTATTCTGGGAATCTTTGTGTTTGTGTCAGTATTGAGGAGATTGGGTATTGGTCAGGATCAGTTTCTTTGTCAGTGTCACTATAAAATTCAATTTGTATTTTGTCACTAGTCATGATGGCCTACTAGCTATTTTCAGACTGTAAATTGAAACTTTAGAAATCTGGAATAGGAGAAAAAATTGAGAAAATATTTGGAGGAACAACAGCGGAAGGGTCCTTCTAGGATGGACGGGCTTGCAATAGATTGCATGTTTACAGAAAAGAACAATATAAAAACTTCATGGTATGGACAATAAATCAATATGTTCCTCACAGGGAAGTATACTCTAGAACGAGCGTCACAGTACGACTCAGCAGATTTGCAAAATGCAGGTAGTGGAATGTGACTCAGGAGAAAAATGTTGGAAGGCTACAACCCTACTAATGCTCCTCTGTGATGGTGGGATGCTCCTTCAATGAGGTGAAACTACAGTAAATCAGACACCATTACTCTCCTGTTTTGCCATGTTTACAGCTTTGAGAGAAAAAGTACTCTCATCAGTGTCACAGTAAATGCTGGGGAAGGCAAAAAAAAAAGTGCTCTGATGATGCACGAGTTCTACAGAATAGAATGAGCTGTAAGGGCTACTTTTGAAGAGCTTTTAATTTGGGTTATATATTTAAATCTGGGATGTAATGGAGTGTCTTTACTAGGTATTTACTATGTCATATTGGGAAAAACGACTTCCTTTTGATGTGCAGAGTCTAGTGTTTTGTGACAGTCTGTGCAAACAGCATAGAACAGGAAGATATATTTAAAATCTAATTAATTCAAAGAAGTTATCCTGAACCTTTCTTTTAATACCCCACCCTCTATATACAACAAACAGATGTTAGGTCAAATTCCTGTGTATTCAACCTACAGCAGGTACTCCCTCTGATGTATGAGTAACTCCCCATCTGGTCCAGTGGAGCAGCTAAGTGGCAGCCAGCACAAACCTTCCCTCGATAGATAAAGGTTAAAAACAGTGTCATGCTCCAACACTTCTATAGGGAAAACAAGCGGAGGGCAGGCAGGAAGAGATAGATTGAAAGAATGAATTTTTCAAGACTCTCCGGGGAACGTAGCTGACAGGCAGGCTGATCCTCCACCCTCCCCTGCTTACACTAGAAACAGGCTGTTTATTGAAGGCCTCCCGCTATTTCCAACTTGTTTGGGTGGAAAATGGCAGTGGAGGAACGTGCGCACGGTTCTGCTGCTTCAGGATGCAAAGGCAAAAAAAAAATCTGTAAACCCCCATCAAAGCCTTGTTGTTATGAAATTTAAAAGATGAGTAGGCTTGATGTTGCAAGTCCAGTCTTGCGAACTAGCCCTCCCACATAAGGTCAAGATTCCTGTGCTATTCCAAGCCAAAAAATGACTGCTGAGGCTAGAGGGCTGAATTTTTTAACACATTGTTTACTTAAAACCTCCAAATATCTGAGTCGCAATGATGTCCTCCTTTGCTAACGCGTTGCTTCTCCCTCTTCACAGATATGCAGTCATCAGAGCAGCGCTGACGGGCCTGACTCTGGTTTAACACGACCATGGAGTCCTCCTCCGAGTCCCAGCAGGAGCCTGAGAAAACTTTGGTAAGTTGTCACTGCATATGTTTGTACTGTCCCACATGGAGATGCAATTAAAGGTTTCAAAACAAGAGAGGATCTCAGTCCTCCAGAACAGGAGATCATTTAGAATACATAAAAATGGATGCTTTTAAAGAATAATGAGGTACATAGAGCTGCTATATTTTTAGATATTCTGACTGTGAAACTCAAGGTAGCACTTGTTACCGAGGGCTGTAGACTGTAGGCTCCACTTTAGACCTGAAGAGTAACCTTAAATCCACCCACTGTGCCTTACTGCCTCTTAGATGTAGATAATTATCTCTAATAACTGGTGGTCTTCACTTAACCTCCATGTATAGTCTGAAGCTGGAAAGCGCTCCTGTTTCCTGCTGGCAACAATGACAGGACATGTGCTCCAGGAGTACACTGTCCAAACCTTAATGATTAGCTTAAGGTGCTAATATTGCCAAGCTGCCACAGTCTTGTCAGACTGACTGTGGCAGACACCATACTCTACTGCTTCTAGTTAAACTTCTGTCAGGGACAGTGTGTGTGTGTGGGTCAGTAGATAGACAAGACTGTCTCTCTGGTTTCAGATGATTAAAGGTCAGGGGTGTGTTGCTTCAACATTGTCTTTCCTTGGAACAGAAATAGTGATGACTCAGGGGCCACAGAAAATGATGACACAGTTAGCTACTGTTCTTGCTCTTTGTTTTGTACTACAATCTGATGTTGCGGCAATGTCCTGTTTGCCGTTACAGACCAACCGTTACTAAAGGGCAGCTGTAAAAATAATTATTTTTCTGTATTTTCTGACCAATTCATTAACCTGGAGTTCCTCATTATTCTGAGTTTTCTTTTAGTACTTTATGTAGATAGTTTGTTTTATGATTTTTCTACTAATAAATCACACAGTAAGTCTGCTCTTAGGCAACTCTTTTATTCAAGCATGGCGTTCATTAAATAAACAAAGGAAGGAAACATATCCCCTTTATGTGTTACGGGCTTAGGCAGTATTTTTGGCATTATTTGGCAAAATTTCTTTCCAGCAATTGTAATTCAAGTGCTCTGAGAGGAAACTAGACTTCTGCCCCGCCTCCAGACTCAGTTTTCAGGCTTGAGAAAATTAGATGAGATGGTGTAGATAGCTACAAAGTCCATGGTTAGAAAGGTTGTTTTGTTTTATAACAGATTAACAGAGTTTATAATTCACTTCTTGTTGATAATTAGGTCCAGCCTAGTGTTTCACATGTTACACAGTGATGTGTCTGATATTCATGGTAGTATCAAGTGGTTTTAAAGTTCAATTTCAATTCAATTTTATTTATATAGCGCATATTTACAACATATGTCATCTCATAGCGCTTAACATAGTAAGGAAGGACAGAAAACAGAAAACTAAACAATCCAAAGCTGCTTTTGGATTCCCTATGAGCAGCAGTCAGCGACGGTGGGAAGGAACCAAAAACTCCTAGGATAGGGAGGGGGAAAAAACTGAACCAGGCTCAGGGAAGGCGGCCATCTGCCTCGACCGGTTGGGTTGGGAGTGGGGATGAGGGGGGAGGAGATAGCAGGAGAGGTTGGGGTGGGGATAAATAAAATGAGTATCATGAGGGTACAGGATATATCTATTGTCAAGCACATATCTTCCTATTCTGAATAAAGAAATCCTACTTTTTCTTTAGTTTCTTTGCCACTTAACTTGATTAATTGAGTAATGATTAATTCACAATGTCACTATTTTAAGCATACATATCCACACTTGACTGCTTTCATTTGCTCAGATTTGAATATTTTCTAGACGTTGGGCTGTTGTTCAGGTTGGGTTCACGGGAACTTGTGATGGGCATTTTTAGCGTGAAGACGGAACCGAAATAGGTGCTTCTGAATAAAACATAGGTGGTCTTATCTGTATTCAGCACAAGTTTGAGGTTATGTTAATAGCAGACTGAACAGCTTGAACTTGAGAAGAGCTATATGCATACAAAATGAAATCATCTGCAGCAAAAAATATTTTTAGAGTGTGTGGGAATAAGAATATTGTTTATATGAACCAGGAAGCCCCTCTGTTCACATTGTACCCTCACTCATAATCTCATTAAGGAACCTCAACGATGTGACCGAGCAAGTAGCACGTTAGCACACGCATATTCACACATTAAATTACCTTCCTGGAATCCTCGTCCTGCCCTTTCATTTCAGTCATAATCCTCAGTAGCCGTTTTTGCAGCGAGCAGGAGGGCAATTATTATTGGAGATAACTGAGATGATAACAGTGCCGGCCATCTCTCCCACGGGCCTCCACGTACAGCGCAACACAATGGGACTGAATGGGAGCAGAGCCGAAAGCACTTTCCTACTTCTTTGAGCCTTGCTTAAAGTGGGAGTGCGTTTTAATGACACCGAGTCTCTGTTATTAGTGCAAGCTAATTTCCGAACTGTCTTCTCTTCGGTCCGTTTTAACGACTGCATAATTAAACTGCTGATGCACAAATTGGTTTGAAAGCCATATCAGTGTATTTGCTTTTAAATTTGATGAATGTGCTCCTTTGTGGAGGGTCCAGGCCAGTGTGTTATCACTCCATCCCACATTATAAAGGACTACATTGCCAAAATGGTGCGAGACTCAGACTGTGGGACGTATTGTGTCGCCGGTTGGTCCTGCTGTTTGCTGAAAGGGCCCGTTGGTAGGGAGGATGGCTCCCAACACGAGATGAAAGGCTCTGGGAAGCACGCCAGGTGTCTGCCGCTTCTCCATTCGCTCTGACATCCTCACAGTCAGGAGACGCTTCAGGAAGGTTTATGGCAGCCAGCCCCCCCCCTCCTGTTTCAAACATCCACCGCCATTCACTGTCCTGTCATTTGCATTGTACATACTGTAATGAAAGCACTGGTGACCTGCTGTTCAGAATAGGCAGCAGTGAAAAGGCACACAGACAACCATTATGCGCTTGAACAATGGGCTTAAGGTAACTCAGAGGTAAGCGAAGAGGATCTGTGACTAGGAGATCACCAGCTGAGGGTATTTGAGCAGCTAAAATGAATGAGAATAAATCCTCAGTGGCTGCTGAACTGCCTTTTGGCAAGGCGCTTCATGTCCATTTGTTCCAGATAAGCTTTTGTGGTTGCCGACAGTACAAGACTGGTTGTGCTGGGAAGCAAAAATAAAGTGTGCTCAGCTCCCTTTCATATATTTTTTTAATATCTAGTCAAAGCTGGATTTTGTTTCTGCGAGCAACAAGTGTCTTCCATATGCATCCCAGGACGCAGGCACAATTTCCATCTGTTCCAACTACACCACAGGCCATTAACCTTGTTGCATCAAAGATAATTAAACCCATTATACCTCAGGCAGGCTCGTGATTCAGTTTTTATTTTCAAGAATCTCTCCACAACAACTCTTTTTTTTGTTTCAACATTAATCAGGCCTCTACAGTATTACAGTACTCTTCATCTGAAGCAGCCTGACATTCTTAATAATGCACATCTTGACAGACTTCCATAGATGGGAATCAAAGAGAGTTTTGCCTCACATGATTACCTATATCGAAATAAATACCTATATTGATATTGTCTGTAGGCCAAGATTGCTTTTATAATAAGAATGGACAAAGGGTGTAAGTCATTAATGGATTCTTTTCATGCGTGTCCAGGTGGCTGCTGTTCCCTCTGAGTCTAAGATTTCCACAGTCAGAGTCAAGTGTATTCACAGAGCACTGTTAACTAAAGGAGACTTTAGCTCACGCCAGCTGTGTGGTTATAGGGATAGCTGTACCTGAAATATCTTGACAACGTTTGAAAGAGTTGCCATGAAATTTAGTAAAGACGTACATGATACCCAAATTATCCATCCATCCATCCATTATCTGTACATTATCTGTACGCCGCTTAATCCTCTGGAGGGTCGCGGGGGGGCTGGAGCCTATCCCACCCAACTTAGGGCGAAGGCAGGGGACACCCTGGACAGGTCGCCAGTCCATCACAGGGCCACACATAGACAGACAACCCAAATTATGTTTTTTTTTTTAAATATTCTTGGCAATCCTATAACTTTCTAATCTAATATAACCATGTAATCAAGTTTCAGTTTGTCCAAATACCTGCAAAACTAATGATCTCCATCAGCATAAGCTTGTTTCTTCATGTTTCTCTGACCATGCTAACATGCTAAACTAAGGTTCTGACACTTGTGAACATTAAACCGGCTACACATAACAATGCTAGCATGCTGTCATAAGGATTTAACTCAAGAGCTGCTAGGATGTAGTGCTTCAGGGTATTTTTTTTATAATTTTTTTTTTAGAAAATGGCTTACATACTGTAAGTATACATGGAAACATAGACAAAAGGCTTTTTAGTTAAATCTGCTTTCTTTTAGCTGTCCTTGTCTATAGTACCCATTAGGGCTGCCACAACTAATCGATTGAATCGATTCAAATCGATTCTAAAAAGAGTTGGGAACTAATTCGGTGATCGATTCGTTGGGTCTCGATCCGTCATCTTGTGCACGTTCCTGTTGAACACGCTCAGACATGCCCTCTGACCACGCTGACTGCAGAATAAAAACAAACCAGCATCCACAGAAAAAAAATCCCGATCAAAGTCCTACAAAGTGGGAAAACTTCACGGAAACACAAGAAAAAGACGGCGTTACAACACCGTCTGAGCGACTGTTCTCTACGGCAGGCAACATAGCTTCCAAGAAGAGAACTACTAGTCTTAGCCAGGAGCATGTGGACATGCTAACCTTTCTGCATTGTAATGCAAAGTTCATCTAGAATGAGAAGAGTACACAGGAGGACTTGAAGTTTAAATTGTGCGGTTCAGTCAGTTTTGAAATTCTTCATGCACACAGAGAGCCTCTCTTCATTTATTTTCATACTTTACTCATTATTTATTAGGGCTGGACCTCAATATCGGAATATTCGGTCGTTATGGTGGTATCCAGATAATAATTTTGAGATCCAAATACTCGTGCGCACCCCCACGGCCGCCGTCGCCTGTCATTTATCCTTACTGTGTTAATAAATAAAGAAACAAATAATTTTATTCTAAGCCATATTCCCACAGCCCTAGTACCCAACAGAAAAAGCTCTACTAATGCCCTGGGCCCCACAGCCTGCGAGGAGATTTGAAAGTCATAAAAGTCATAAAAACACCAAAATTACACCATTTATCACAGCAAGAAACTGTAAAAACAGAAATAAGCATCAGATCTTAAACTTCCCGACTGTATGAATGCATCACATGTAATGGGCGTTTCTGTCAGGAAATGTAAGCAAACATAATCATAACACAACATAAAGATGCAGCCCCACTAGTTGTGTCACATTGTTGATATGTCTGTGAAGGTTCTCAGTCATCCAAGTCATGGTTATCCTCGAGAGGTGAAACGTCTTCGACAATCTCAAGCAAGTCCAGATGCTACGATTGAAACTACGAGGCTACACATTGTTGATAATCTTTTCTCTGCAGTGAAAAAGGATTTCTAAATGGCAGGGCTTACTACTCAGGCGACAATGCCACATAATGTGACAGGAATAAGCTCCAGGAGGCCACAAGAAGCCAGAGGTGAAAATTGGCTTCAGGCTTCTCCTAAGGAGTGAGAAACCGAGGCTGCATCAGCTTCTGTACATCAGCGGTCAGACTCTGGGAGCTGTTGATGGAGCAGAGCCGACAGCCTGGGCTGATGAGACACATTCTCACCACTGAAGTAAATTGGTTCAAGTAAACAGGAAACACAAGCTTATCCTCCACGGCTTTAGCTTGGCCTCACACTCGGAGAAAGTGCAAATGAAAGCCTGAGAAGATACAGTAACTTTGAAAAGGTTTGACAACCTCAGACGACATGGGGGCAGTTGCAGGTTTTAGCATCCAGGATTGAACTGAGTGCTTCTGCCCAGATTTGTTCAGTCCTTGTCAAACAGAAAAATCCGTCTTTTAGCTGTGCTGAGGTGGTGGGAGGGCAGTGTGGATTTATTGACACAGGGAATGAAAAAGGCACAGTCATGTAGCATTGCATTGATTTGACCATTTATCTAGGCTCTGTGTGTGTGTGCCCCCTTAAGATCCAGCTATGTAAGTATTGCCTTTTTACTATACCACCCCGAGTACCTGATGAAACCACATTTATCTCCCTGTTTTTTGCTGGTGTGAATCGATCAGTGCACATATAACTGTCAGCCACACAGACACGCCCCTCTTGGAGTATCTAGTTGCTTGGCTCGAGGAGGGTAATATATTGGGTGTCAGCACACGGGCTGCAATTATGATGAAGTGTGTTTTCTCCTAGCTTCAATACGGAGACATGAGAGGAGATATCCTCGCAATCATGTGTGGCATCATCTATTATACATGTCCTCTTTTACAAATCTATCCTGATGCTTTCAGCTGCTCCTGTTGCTGTATACAGTCCTATTTACAGCAACATCTAATCACTTGAGTATTCATAAATGTATCCCTCATTACCCCTTTTCCACCGAGCTGGTTCCAGTGCTAGTTCGGAGCCAGTGCCTGCCTTAGCACCAGTTCTTTGTGTTTCCACCACCTAAGCACCGGCTCCAGGTTCTAAAAACTGGTGCTTAGCAAGCACCAACTCTTTGCTGGGCCAGACCTAAGCACCGAGTACATCAGGGGCTGGGGGCGGGGTTATCATGACCAACGATCAACGGTGGAAAGGGACACATAAGCAGTAATTCTAAGTAAGTCTTTTTTCTAAACAAACTGTTGCACGTTGAAATCCGGTACAATTGTGTTCCACCAGTAGTGCGATCGCAGATGTGCCCAGGCAACAGGCGACCTCTGCCTCGCAATCAGCCTTAAGACCATCTATAGAGATAAACACAGATATTATCATCAACTGTTTAACTGCTATGGAATCGATGCAAGCGGAGTCGTTTTACGCTGACATAATGGCGTAGCTCCAGCTTGGCTCCTTGCCAATGGAAAAGCAAACCGGTTCATAGGAGGAACGAGATTTGAACCAACTAAACACCAGTACCAACACCGAACTAGCACCTGGTTCTTCTTGGTGGAAAAGGGGTACATGTATTGCAAAGCATACAGAATGTCATATACTGCTGGAGCTATGGAGAAATGTATCTTGTGTTGTGAAAATGGCACCAGTGGTTCAGAAAGAACACAAAAACAACTTTAGGTTCCTTGTGCATCCCGTGTTCTTTGAGCACGACTGAGATATCTCACTGCTGTTAGCCAGCTATTGAAGCAAATGCCATGAAAGCGACTGGGACCTTCAGCTTAAAGGTCCCTTGTAGTACATTAACAGCCAAGACTCATGTGAACAACAAACAAGGAATCCAGTACATTTAATGTGTCATAAAGGCATCTATACATCTCATAACTGGAAAAAACAGATGGTTGTGGTTCGCCTTGTTTTTTGGGGTGTTTATTTTGGTGCCTTTCCACTTGTTTAGGGGATATGTCTAATTGCCGGAAGGTGTTTTAGCACTTAGTGAGCTTTAGGATGTGTTTTTGTTGTTTGTGGTGTTTCCAATCTTTGCTGGCACAAGTTTTTGGCATAGCTAGTTTGCATTACACACTACCAGTCTTTTTTAATGTCAAACTTCAAGTAGTCTGGCACTGTATCAGGCCTTTTAATCTAAATTCATGGCCAAGAAAAGCTTCAATGTAGCCAAAAGTGGATTACAATTCTTAGGGTTGTTCTGACTCTTGAGCTGTTGTGTCAGTCTCGACTGTCTGTCTATCTGACTCTTGATAGCCCAACTTGGCATGTGTAGTGTTTCGCACACTCACCTAAACCCTGTCCCAGTTTTTTTATGTTGGATGGCTGTTCATAAGATACTGCTACAGAGTTGATAAGAAATAGCTGTATTTGCATGTTAAACAGGGAAACGTATTGACACTACATTCAAGTTCCTAATTCTCTCTTTGACAAAAGGTGTCTGTTTATTACAGACCACCTAGAAACAGTACACATAACCATTTACTGATGAAATGAAATCATATTTTGAAGTCTGCCTCGAAACTGGCTTCTCAGTTCATATATCACCCATCATCTTGTACAGAACCATGACTAATGTGAAACCTCATTTGCATAGAAGCAGATAAAGATAGTTGTTGTTTTCCATATAACTGATGTAGGTGTGTGATTTTCCAGTTCTGCACTGAAAAACAGGGGAAGTTGTGAGTCACTGATTAAGTGCCTTTGAAATCATCCATCCATTATCTATACACCGCTTAATCCTCTGTAGGGGCGCCTATCCCAGCTGACTTAGGTGAAGGCAGGGGACACCCTGGACAGGTCGCCAGTCTATCACAGGGCTACACATTGAGACAGACAACCAAGCACACTCTCATTCACACCTACTGACAATTTAGAATAATCATTTAACCTCAGCATGTGGGAGGAAGCCAGAGCACCCGGTGAAAACCCACGCTGCACAGAGAGAACATGCAAACTCCACACAGAAAGATCCCAGGCGTCCTAACCGGGACGCGAACTGGCGATCTTCTAGCGCAACGGTGCTAACAACCGAGCGACCGTGCAGCCCCCTTTGAAATCAATTTTAGAAATTTGATCAGTTTCTCAAACAATAAAAATAATTACCATAAAACCTAATATATTGCTTTTACCACAGTTACTGTCAACCCTCTGAACCCCAAGCAGATTGAGACCATTTTTGCTCTCGTTACGTGTTACTCGTTCCTCACTGTGGACTGATTATTAAGTCCTGCACCACTATAGAAACAGCACAACTATGGCCAGAAATGCAGAGAACTCAAACAATGTCTTTTGTGCAGTATAATACAGCTATCATGCAATAAACCATAAAAGATGAAAGTTGAATTTCTTTGATTATTTGTTTTACAAACACTAAACAAACCTGGAATGGGCATGTTCAGTGTTTTTCCAATGTCCACAGGTGTGACTCTACATTCTGTAGATATTTCACCCCTTGCGTTTTTAATCTGCTTCCATACTTGTCTCCTATCTGCTCCGTGTGGTTGCCAGTTCAGCCCAGAAGTCAGGATTGTTATCACGTGACTGTTGCTCACAGCTGACTCAAATATGGCTTTTCTGTTGTGCCAAAAAGGAGAACTGTGTTGTTTCCTACAGAATCTGGTGCAGAGTCGGCTTTTGAGGTTCCGAGGTTTAAGGGTTTTTGTGCTGCTGTCACAGCCGCCACTTTAAATGGTTGCTTTGTTGGTTCTTTGAGGAAACATTGTCAAAGTCACAGACTAAACCTCACTCAGCGGGAGCTTCCTGCCTGCAGCTGAACTCTTTAGTCTAATTAGAATGGCCAGTGTTCTGTTGCAAATGAGTTTGCATTTCTGAGTGTAATGGATGCAGTTTTTGTTTGGTGTGTTCTGCTAGATTCAGGCTCCCTGGAGAAGAAAGCCCCGTGTTGTTTTACATCCACTGCCACCACAGTAACATGCAAGAAACAGGCCTTTTTTTGTCAAGATGAAAATAATTTTGGACCTCATGATGCGAATCACAGGCATCTCTCCCTCCACGCTCACTGTCTCCTTACAACTCTTGCTTTGTAAGTCTGTTCTAAAAAATGTACTGGTTCTGTTAGGGTGGCAGTTTTTTTCATGTGTACTCTACAGTGAAAGATGGCTTTCAGATCTTGAAACAGCAGCTACTGTATGCTCACAATACTATACTTATTTTTAAACATGAGCTTAATAATAAGTCTTTCTTACATACACAATTCCTCAGTTTCATAAAGTGTTCAGACCAGGAAGACATTCATGGTGCTGCACCTGGTGGTTCACATGAAAAACGACATAAATAGTCAAGTTCAGCTTTTGGCTCTGTCCTCGCCTCCACACAGCTTCCAGTCGCTGTGTGGAGTTGATGTGAGTGATGGATTGTTAGTTTTGAGTGACAGAAACTGTCACAGATTTCCCCAGTATGTCAATGGAAAGGTGTGGAGGTCAAGATGTTTCCAAATCTGTTCAACCTCCTGGCAGGTAGTTTGGGCAGAGAGTGAAGCCAGCTTAGTCCAGTCAATCTTTGACTGTTTTTTTTATGTGCAACCATAGTTAAAAACGAGTCAAACATAAAACAAACAAACAAAAACAGAACCATATTTGGTCAGATATAATGACTATGTCACTAAAACTTGGTTTGTTTCAAATAAGATTTCCAAATTTCCCATTTTAAAGCCGCATCAAAAATATTTTAATACCAATTGATTCATTTCTTGTGGGGAAAGGGTTACTCTCTGACCAAACTACAGAGACTTGTGGTGGCCTCGTGGTTTGTGAAGCGAATTTGTAACCGGTGGGTCACCGGTTCGAGTCCCCAGACTGGCAAGAGGTTGAGGTGGGAAATTGAGAGTGACCGCTTGTCCCAGTCACCACCACTGTGGGCCCTTGAGCAAGGCCCTTAACCCCTGACTGCTCCCCAGGCGCTGCACCGCAGCAGCCCACTGCTCCTAGTATGTATAGTTAAGGTTAACTTGAGTAGGATGGATCAATGCAGAGAAGGAAGGAACCCAAGGGGATCAATAAAGGTTATATTATTATTATCATAGATTCTGCAGTCCACTGAGCTTTCCTGAGCTTTTTAGCATCTTTCAGCTCATCGTTTTGGTTTTTTGACCCAGAACTTAACTGTTTTCGGTCACTGTCCCCTTGTTTTTTAGATGTAGCAGGCAGCCGTTGTAAGAGAAAAAGCCCTGATAAACCAGCACCAAATGCAGGATCTTAGCAGCTACAGAACCAGATGTTCCCTGTAAAATTCATTTAATCATCCAGCCCTAGGGAACATTCAGCCCACATTCATTGAGTGGCCAGAAAAACAATTTGTAATTAAGGATAATGTTGTTTTCTGTCTGTTGGATGTGTAAGTAGTAAACTATTTGCTGACGTATTTGCCATTACAACTTAGGAAACTTATTTTGCTGCACCAAAAACCCAACAATAGATTGCTCAGACAACAGTGACTGTATTTGCTCCAGACCGTCTTTGTAAGTTCAAACTTTGGCTACTTAAATCATAAGTTTGAGGTAGCTCTGACCGGAGTAAACAAAACCTATAATGAAGACACCATATGGTTTTTATTTATTTGGTACATAAACCAAAGTGTAAAAATGGCATCCTGGTGTCTACACTGGTTTCCTGGCAACCTTGTAGCAACGACAAGACAGCGGGTGATAGCCTGACACGAAACGACTCCTTGAAGAAACGTACCTGGCAACAGACGCATTCAAATATCTGCTAGCAAACAAAAAATGTGTCAAAGCAGATGGTGGCTTTGGAGCGGCTCGCCAACAAGAATAGAAAACAAAACTGACATGGTGAGTTTTCACACCGTCTTGAGTTTTTTTTCCAGTACATTGTACCGCCACCAACAAGTTCTGATATCAGGCAAGCTGGTGCAGGGAACACCAACAGACTTTCTTGAGTTTGTCGAAGACGTTCCACCTCTCATCCAAGAGGCTTCATCAGTTCTAAACTGACTGGTTGGGAGTTCCACATTCAAGCTTTTGTCTGTTGGGTGTGTGTTGCCCATCCCTCATTATGTGAGTCGTTGGGTCCTTCCCTCTCACAATTGGGTTTGTTAGGTCCCTGTGTGGTCAGGTGTGAATGGAGCCAATGCGTGTCGTTAGGTCCTTCCTTCTCACAATGGGGTTTTTTAGGGCCCTTTTTGTCAAGGTGTGAATGGAGCCAATGCGAGTTGTTAGGTCCTTTCTTCTCACAATGGGATTTGTTAGGGCCCGTTTTGGCCAGGTGTGAATGGAGCCAATGCGAGTCGTTGGGTCCTTCTTTCTCACAATGGCATTCGTTAGGGCCCTATGTGGCCAGGTGAGAATGGAGCCAATGCGAGTCGTTGGATCCTTCCCTCTCACAGTGGGATTCGTTAGGGCCCTATGTGGCCAGGTGTGAA
>OMNN01099653.1:6560-20042 GCA_900302755.1 Chromis chromis | reverse complement strand
GGCTAGAATACCACAAACTCCAATTCAAAACTTTGTTGAAACGTCTTTGTTGTTTTACATTTTTAATTAAAAGAGACCTTCTTAACATTTATCCTTCAGTTTTCGTTGGTTGTTATTTGCCTCCAATCCGATAGATGGACGATGCTCGAGACCATAGATCGGTGACTTAAGATGGAGAGAGGCAACTGCATTAGAGCCAAAGTGCTGCATTTTTAAGCTAATTTATTGACTCATTTATTGACTAATTTATTAATTGACAATCAAGTAAAAAATGATGATAGAAATAATTAAATAATGTACAAATTGTGTCTGGGGAAGCATTTAAAGTTTTGTAACTGAGGTTGATAAATGTTACTTAAAGTTGGGGTAGGCAGTATTTTATTGCACAACTGAGCACATATTCCTACGGAGCCCCTAAAGGGACATTGAATGAAACTATCTCGTGCGCACGAGATAGTTTCTCGTGAGCACGAGAAAGTTTCGCGTGACCACGAGAAACTATCTCGTGAGCACGAGATAGTTTCCGGCATTAATAACTCATTAGCGATACGTTGTCAAAACATAAACGATGCCTCTTTCCCATCGTTGTAAGGTAGACAATGTGCTACAGGCCCAGTTTGATCAAAAGTAGCTCTCTGTCAAGCTGCAGAAATACCATTGGTGTCTATGTGCGGCCGGTTTCACGTGCGCACAAGATAGTTTTCCCTTTAGGGGCTCCGTAGTATTCCCTCTTATGTAACATCAAAAGCTATCTGTTTAGGCGTGCCCCGATAACCTAATGGTTATGTCGCGTCACCCACATGCAGAGACGTAGCGGCTGACCCGGGTTCGAGTCCGACCTCGGGCATTTACCGCATGTCCTTCCCCACTCTCTCCCATTTCTGACTCTATCCACTGTCCTATCCAATAAAGGCGAAAAACCCCAAATAAATCTGTTTAGACGTACTATATTATAAATACAGGCCCCACAGTTAAAACTCAATGCAACAAAAGTAAGTCAGTCATCACTGAGATTCAAATCTTTCATTTTATTTTAGTATTTTTAATTTTTTCCCACCTTTATTTTAGATGACAGACTCAATCCTCCTCTGCATGGAGGATACCAGTGTTGTGCAGTTTTCTGGAGAGATGTGAAGTTATTCTTCAGACTATTTTTTCAGCTGCTCTTTGCTGGAGGGGATGTGTTGCTTTACTTTTCTCCTAAAATACCCCAAAGGTGTTCTTTTGGATTCAAGTCAGGCGACATACTTGATCAGGTCATACTTTCCACTTTCTTCTTCTTTAGAAACTCTTGTGTGATTTTGGCAGTGAGCTTTGGATTATTATCTTGCTGGAATATTCCTCTTCTGCCAAGCATCTGCTGACTGGGAGTCATCTTGTTAGTCACTATTTTCCTATATCCACAGACGTTCATAATAACATCTTTAAATATCATCTCCACAACACCTTCAGCACTCATGCAGCCCCGTACCATCACACTCTCACCTCCGTGCTTCACAAATGGGACCATGCATTCACTGTGGTAGCCCTGGCCACAACAAATACATCTTGGTCTCATCTTAGCAAAGAATGTTCTCCCAAGTCTGAAGCACTTGCCCGTGTTTCTCCGAGGTAAACTGTAAAGGCAACCGTCAGTTGAGTCATTTTAGGAAAATGACCTTTGTGGCTCTGAAGAGTGGTACTATGGCTCGTTCTGTGACTCCTGGTTACTGCAGCAACTGTGTTTACACTGATTTTAATTGGTTACAGATCTTCCTATATCCTTTTCCATCTTTGTGAAGCCTTAAGGCAGCAGGCAGACACACAGACACACAAAAAATAAAGTTTTGGTGTTCACAGATCACTCTATGTTCATGCATTTCAGCGGATAGAAAATCACAGATGTACTCCATTTTGTTTTAATGATCACAGGTGAATTCACTTCTGTTACACTGGGTTTCTACTTTGGGACTTCTTTCTAGATGATTTGTTTTTTCAAACCGTCCTTACTGCCCAATAAAGGGAGCCTGTGTAGACATAGGTCAACTAATTTCAGACCATCTCACATTTAATGAGGTTGCACTCAAGTTTGTCCAACAGCTTGGCTGACCTGCGTTGCCAAATGTCGTGGAAAATCCGGATGAGCCAAGCAAAAATAGCCACGGTGCAACAGATTTTGTCTTTGTAATTTATTAAAGAACAAAAGGAGTAACAATGAATAAGAAAGAAGAGAAATGCAGATTGAATATTTCAGCTGAAAGGCAGAGCCAGGCTCGTGTTCAGAGGTCTGACCCCGATCAAAGGAGAAAATGCAAACTTACACTATTATGTTCCCTTCCCACAGTAGAAACTTTGCTTTTCTCAGGATGAAAACACAGACTTCTCAGCCGAGGAGTCTCATGACCTTGGTGCTTGGCGCTGGTCACAACATCACATACCATAGACAAAATAAAGTTACCACTCTGTGAGAAAGAGTGTATTCTCTGATTAACTGATTAACACCAAAGAAGGCATTTGAAAAGATACAAAACAATAGAATGAGTGTTAAATTCCACATACATGCCTTTTACTGCTATAAAATAATCAGATGTCTCACCTCTGTAATCACCAACATTGTAATGTAGAACTAGTTTAATCAGTTTACATGTTTATTCAGTATACACGTGTATTTTCCATCTCTGCACTGTTTTAACTGTACAGGCTTTGTGAGTGAATCCTCCTCTCCTCTCTCTTCCCACAGAGTGCTGGTGTTGGACAAGGGACAGATAGCTGAGTTCGACACTCCTTCAAACCTCATATCACAGAGAGGAATCTTCTACAGCATGGCTAAAGATGCAGGACTGGCACAGTAGAGCTGCTTTCTGGTCCCCATGTTACAAACTAGGGTTGAGGACCAGCTCAGTTCACGTCAGTCTGACTCTGTTTTAAACCTGGCAGTGGAACTGAAGAGTACTTTCTATGTGCACTTGTTCTTTTTTCAGGACACTTACTGCTCATGTTGAATGAAGCCAGAACTCCTTTGCAGATTTGGGTCAGTTAGCAGCTGCAAAGAGTTTGAGTGTTTGTCAGAAGCCACATCAGGTCATTTACATGCTCTTCGGTGTGACTGTATTGTCCTGCGTGGCATCCCCGCCCGTCTGTTTGGTGTCTAAATAGAAAAAAAGCCATATATGCATATGCTGCTTGATCCAAGTCTGCTCTTTAGTGCCTTCTGCCAGTGGGATAAAGAAAGCCAGTGAATGTATCGTTTTCTAATCGGCTGTCTGCTGCAAAACAACAACAAAAAAGGAGGAACTTTTTTATTTTATTTTTTCTACAAAGAAGAATACTGTGCCACTGTACCTTCCTTACAAGAAAAAAACTACACTTTTATGATAAACCCACTTATTTTTGTACTGTAACATTATTTAAGCTACTTTTAAAAGAACTGTCTCATTTAGGGAAGTTTGCTCAGTTAAATATGTGATTCTTCTGTGAACCAAATCTATAAAAACTTGAATTCTGTACCACCAAAATATGAGATATGATAATGCCTTTATTAAAAAAAAAAGAAGAACAACATTTGTGTGCTGTTTGGAAATGATTGCACTGACATCGCCCTTAACATTCTTACATAGTTCTATATGGTAACGTTAACAGGTGTCTGGCATGAATTCATTTAAAATCATTGAACAGGGCAGAATATTAAGGTCAACAAATGATGTTTCAGATCAGTGTCTTGTTGCAAAGTCCAGGGACAGGCTTTTCTGCAGACTGTCTGATGTTTTCCTCCACAATCTGAATGTAGTATTTTTCTTCTTACCTCATGATGCTGTTCACTTCTCCTTTCTTTTGCATCCTTGGTCAACATCCACAGACACCAGCCTTTTGCAGTGTCTGCTTTGAGATCTTGCTACTGGAATTGCTCCGATTCTTCAGGATGGTCTTGGTGGTGATCCTTGGATACTTCTTGGCTTCTCACATCACCATTCTTTCCAGTGCATTGGGTCACTTTGAGCTTCCTCCCATGACCTTTGAGATTTTTCCCAGTATGGAACTCCTTGGGAACACTTGGATTTGACTTTATAGCCTTTCCCCATGAACTGAACACAGATCTACTGCATCAGCTTTTCTCAGTTTGTAGTGTATTGGAATGCTCTAGAACAAAGCAGAAGCTACTGGGACAGTAGAATAATATATAAGCTGACAATTTGTGTGAATATGAATCATTTTGGACGTGGCCTTTTAACAATGTTTTGTCACTTGTTTGTCATTTTAGCCAAAAGAAACCTATTTAAATTCACTGTAAATCAAAATTTGTAATTGGTATTAAAAATATGGGGTGTAATTATACACCTAGCAAACAGTGTTGCTATATTTGACATCATCAGTGTACAAAGTTACAGTTAGCATGGTGAAATGTAATTACATAAAGAGCTACATCACTATGTAATTACTCCAGTCGTCCACAAGAGTGTGCTCACAGTCAGTCAGCAATCCATGAAATCCACTGCTGTCCCTAACCTCCTCACAGTAAACTCATCAAGTAACTTTATCTAAACATGTGGCTTAGGACCCTAATGGGGAGCGTGCCTATGTTCCCACAGCCCTATGTTCCCACATTCCGAAGATATTTTTCAAAATTAGGCCCTATGTTCTGAGCTTTTAGAAATAATCGTTTTCTTAAGATAAAAACGGGGTTTTCGTGTAAATGAGAGGTCAAACCGCGTGGATATATCTGCGTTTTCCCTTTGTGTAAACGGGGTCTTAGAAATATGAGACATGTGGGAACATAGGGCCTAATTTTCTAAATTATCAGTGAAAGAAGAAATCTTAAAAATGTGGTAACACAGGGCTGACCCCCCCTAATGTACCCACATATGCTGAAATACTGTTCTACTTCTGCAGTGCCAGTGGTGGTTATCACACTTAAACATGACATTTTGTAGTTTACTGTCTGTACTGTTTTATAGAGTAATTCAATTGGGAGGATGTGTGTCTTAAGTAATTGGATGTTGCCTGCTCTCAACGTTAAATTAATAGAAAGTATGATTACTTAACACACAGACCATGACAGGACTAAGAAGCATTGTTCACCTCTGATCCTTTACAGCAAGATGTCTCTTGTCTGACGCCCACTGCAGTTAACATTTCTCAATGTTTCCCCTTAATTACTGACGGTGCACACACCCTCACTCTGTCTCCAACATGCCAAAACCGACAGATGCTGATGTCCCAGGATGAATGAGAGCTTAGCTGCCAGCTTGCTCTGTAATGTCCCTGCCTATGGGCAACAGTGTGTGAAGCAGCAGGGAGGTTTGGCTCTGGCTCTCTGCTGACTTGCCCCGTCAGTTTATGCTGTAGGCAAATGAACCAGACTTGAAAACAACTTTGGCAAAGCAGTGACAAAGCCAGAAGTTCCTTGTTTGTCTTTCGACACTTTAATTGGGATGTGCCAGAGTGTTGCTCAATGTTACGCCTGTAAATACCAAACTGATCAGGATGTTCTTTTGCTATATTTGGGCCACCCACAGTTGTCTTAAAGCGTTACAAAAATAGTCTTTTGGAAGAAATACTTCTACAAGAGGGTCTGTGTCAATCTCAGATGAAATATGGCACTACAATCAGTAGCCTGGTAACTTAGTTTAGAATAAAGACTGGAAACATGGAGAGACAGTTAGGCCGGCTCAGTCCAGGTGAAATAGACAAAAAGGCTACTTATAATAAGGCTGAGGCTGTTCATTTATCATAGCATTAAAAACTAGCATGTTTGTTCAAAAAAAATTAAGCTAGCAACACCAGGCAGTTAGCTTACATTAGCATAAAAACTAGCATGTCTGTACAATAAATATGAAACGACTAAAACAGGCATTTAGCCATTTCTGTATTGCAGACATGTATGTACCAAAAATACCTAGTTAGCTTACTAACAGCAGCCAGTTAGCATAACTTAACACAAAGACTAGCATGTTTGTACAATAAATATGAAGCTACTAAAAGCAGCCCTTTAGCAGAGCTGCTGTGGCTCAGGTGGTAGAGCGGGTTGTCCACTGCAAGGTTGGCGGTTCGATCCCCGGCCACTCCGCATGCCGAAGTGTCCTTGTCAGCAACCACTTAGCATAACTTAATGTAAACACTAGCATGGTTGTGCAGTATATTAAAACCACCAATGGTAGCCAGTTAACTTACCTTAGCATAAACACTATCATGTCTGCATGGTGAATATAAAGCCAAGAATGTTTTATCAATTCAATGAGCTCTGTAAAGCACTGTGAGACAACTGTGTTGTGATATTGGTCTATACAAATAAATTGAATTGAATTGAAAGAATGGCAACCTGTTAGCTTAGCTTAGCACAGAAACTTGCATGTATGTATGTTAAATATAAAGCTACCAAAAACGCACAATAAGCTTATATTAGCATAACGACTATTGTAACCATTTGTCAGTGTTTATACTACTGTCACTGGGATGCTAGCTGTTTTCCATTTTTTCAGCTATTAGCTGTGGTATTCAGCAATCTAACATGCTAATGTGAGATGATGAACATGCTAAATCTCATGTTTGCTATACATGAGTAATTCTGAGCACATTAGCATGCTGATGTTAGCAATTAGGTCAAAGCAGCACTATAGAATGTATAAAAAGGTTGGACATATTATCCAAAAAGTAAAGCCAGTGCAGAAGTGCAATAAACCTGCATTATTTCTAACTCCAAACCAGAACTTCACTTGAGATCCTGCTAGCATATTTGCTTGCACATAAAGTGTTGAGTTATCGATGCATGATTTTGCAAAGTTTTGACTTTATTTTTTAAATTAGTCATGCAATTTATAGGAGTATGTAATATTTCAGGTTCTTAACCTTAACATTTAAGTTAGCTAAGGTAGTTTGTGTTAGGCTATAACATTGTAGGGTCTTAGCCTTACTATTTAAGCTTGTTTGGTATATTTGTGACATCAGTCTACTGGAAAGCTCTTTGGCTAACTTGATTTAATCTGTTACCCACTAAACCAGTGGTTCTCAACTGAGTCCAGCCTCAGGACCCACTATGTCTCTATTAATAACGGCCGTGACCCAAATTTTTTAAGTTTGCTGTTCCTGTTAACAAATTAAAGTTTATTTGGGTGTAGTCTCAACACATTTTGATAAGGCCTGGGAAATTGGAGAATTTTGGCTTTTTTTTGCTCATTTTGGTATATTTGGACACTTTGGACACACATGCTTCTGCGACCCTCTAAAAATGGCTTCACGACCCACTTTTGGGTCCCGACCCACCAGTTGAGAACCACTGCACTAAACACTTTCCAAATGGGTTTATGGTCCCATTCACCCGTTTCAAGACTTTTTGATTACAGCATACTGTTCATTCTGTAAATGATGGTCCTATTTACAGTAAAATAGACAATAAAGCAGGTGATGTTTTAGGAAAGGGATACATTTTGATTGACAGAATGCTAACATATGGTACATATAATATTTTTTCATTTTTAGTTCTGTGAATATTATTAATGGTAATGCTTATAGGAGAATTAAACCAAACTTGCACTCCAAATGCTTACTACTACAATGTATAGTAATCGTATTATCCAGTGCTTTAAAGTCTAATGTCAGCCAGTTGAGTTTCTACAGTGTTTGACATTGGACTGATGAAGATGGTGATGAAAGGGCAGAAAGTTAAAGTACCTACAGTGGTCTTATATCTCATCAAAACACTCTTGTGCTGTATGTAATTCTCTAGTCTAAGTAAGGAAACTGTTATCAAAGCTTGAATCCTCAAATAACCTCTCACCTGGGGGCATGTCATTCAATGATTTTGTGCTTTTCATGCCTCCTAGGAGTTTTATTTGATTCCACTAGCCTATCATTTCCTATGTATTTCCCCAACATGTATCCATCATCACTGGGTTTGACAGGAGTTTATTAGTTTGTCTGAAACATTTAATTTGTGAATGACAGGTTCAGACTGTGGTGAGCCGACTTCATCCTGTTCTGAGGAAGTGATGGGAAATTTTGTCTGATGTAACACTCATACATTCTGATCATGACGATAAGTGTGTGTGTTTGTGTGCGTATAGTAGCATACATATATATATAAAATAAAATAATAAGACTTTAGATAGCACAGAAAGTGACCAGATATGAGAACCCTCCCACACAGTAAATAGCTGTTAAAGTAAGCTGATAATCATATATGCAGAATATGTGCAGTTGCTTGTCATTAGCAGTGAAACAGAGGAAATATAATCCTTCTTACAGGATTGAGACCTGCAGCTCTGGAAGCTCAGAAAGCTCCAGATAAACAAGGTTTTATTTTTTTTGCCTGTCATGCACACACACACACACACACGCGCACACACAAATACACAAATTTACGCAAAAAAAAAAAAAAATCATCATGTCTGCATCAAGAACAATTTCCCGCACACACACTTGGACGCAGCTTGAGTCCACTGAAAGGTGGTTTGTCCTCAGCTGAACTGTGGAGAAAACCAATCAGAATAGTTTACACAGGACAGGAATGAGCAGGGGAAATTATAATAATAACTTCATTCATTAAATGCTGTGCCAACGCACACGCCCACTGCAGAGCACATCACCTGATATTTAAAGTATTTTTTTAAGTTGTACTGTCCTCATCTCACCTCGTCTGGGTTACGAGTCAGATTTGTAAAGGCGTGCATTCAAAGCTAGTCATGTTTGCTATTTTAGGTGCTGGAAATGAGGCCACATTCTTAAATAAGTACTTGAGTGTTGGGTGATAACCTGTTGCAATGCTGCAATTAAGATTTTTTCTTGTCAGTCTAATGCCCCACCGTCTGTATTTGACTGCTTTTTTTCCTGGAATTTGTAGGCCTTCTGAATGAGTCAGTAAATTTCCACAAATCCACACAAAGTGCTTGTACTGACACAACTAATCCTGTGTACAAAGACATGCTTTGTAGAATGTATACAGTGAAAATAAAGTCCACTCATGAATGTTGAGAAAATAGAAATTGCTGTGCCACAGTAGTCACGTATTACTGGTCACATGTATGCAAAACTCTATTGTGCATGTAATATCTGTAAAAATAGAAACAATTTGTTTAAAAATGCACCATTTATTAAACTTATTGTGTTTTTACAGTGTTGATTCAACCTGTTTCACAGTGCAGAAAGTCTATTGCAGTGAGCCTATAGTGAGTCATTTCTGAATATGTATCGGCTCACTCAGTATTTTAGCATATTCTTTAAAAACCTGCTTCATGCAGTCAGACTGAACAGGATCATATTTACTGCTGCTGTCTAAAATATGAACCAAATAGAAAAGATGAAAAACATTTATATAATCATGGCAAACCCGAAGGAAATTAGTTGTATTTGTTTTTATTATTATTATTGCTAGCAGATTGGTTCTTTGTTCATTGCATTATAACTGAGTTTTACCAACAATTATTGTCAAACACATTATTATTATTATTGTTATATTTTCCAAGTATATCATCAGAAAATAATACATTTGTCTTAGTTTTTGTGTTTTGTAAAAGAAAAACAAATAAGATACTTTCCAACAACATATTCTGTTTGATAAAAAATGTAAATACAACCCCTCACTGTAAAAGCAAACAAACAAAAAAACACATACAAAGAAAGGAAATCCTGAAACATTTGAAATGTTTAATAAATGTACATTTTGTTGCAGCAGAAACAAATGCTTAAAATAATGAACATTAAACATATCCAGGCTGATCTTTTATTATTTTATGAGTATTCTTTAAAACTGAAGTTATAGAAAATAACTTCAGTTTCTGTTCCTGCAACAGACCAGTAAAAATATGCAGATGTTTATGATAAAGTACTCAGCAGTTTATACATCGTGAACCTTCATCGTCTGTCAAAATAAAGTATAATAACTGTTCACTCCGCATCACTTTTAATTATTGCACCATAACATACCAAACACACAACGTTTATTTCAAACATTCTGACTGTGGCATTAACCGAACATGTGTTTTTAATTTTTCCAATTGTTAAATAATACATTTTTTGTAAGCAACAATAGCTTTGGAGACTTTTCTCTCCGTGCGTCTTTACGCACGGTGCGCTCTGGCACCGCTGGAGCCCGCAAAGGGTTAAAAGGGGTTACCAGCAATTCCTTTAACAGGCAGGTGCCCCGCCAGCTCCAGCCCAAAGCTTAGCACTGACTTTAAAAAAAAAAAAGCTTCTTCCAACATCTGAGGAGGAACTCGTAGCCGTCACGTTGTGTGTTGGTTGGCGAGTTTTGTTCACGGTGATGGCTGCAGATCGACAGTATAAATAGAGCATCATCGCTGCAACTGAACGGGATTTATCAGTTAACAGACTCATCAGGCTGCTCCGCACACGCAGGCACGTGTGATGCGCATTTGACTTTTTTTTTCCCCACGAGCTTTTATTTTCAAAGAAGTGGAATTCGTTATCTGCCTCATCACAGAAGTACATTGATATTTTTATTCTTCGCCACTCGTTGAGTTGTATTCCACTCTGGAGATGTGGTGGATGCTGTTTCCACGGTGGATTTGGTTCCTGGCGTGTGTGTCGGTATGGATGGAGCTCCATGTCGGAGTTTTTTCCCAAATTATCTATTCCCACGCGGGCATGTGCCCCAATGACATGAACCCCAACCTGTGGGTGGACGCCATGAGTACCTGCACGCGAGAGTGTGAATCTGATCAGGTAATGTCAGAATACTATTTTAGGTTTATCTTAAGGGTTTGTAAGTGTGCTATTAAAATAAATGTTTGTTATGTCATTTATATTTTGCATGTTTTAAATCTTAAATGTATTGTTAAGTTTAATTTGATCTCTGGGTTATAGTCTACTTTATCACTGCTCACTGTATGTAAAATGCTTTCCACACACAGTTAGAATCCTGCATCTGTAATTTCTCTCATCTGCTCTTACAGGAGTGTGAATCCTTTGAGAAGTGTTGCCAAAATGTCTGTGGGAATCGGAGTTGTGTGGCAGCCCGGTACATGGACAAAGAGAAGGGCCCCGTGGGAATGCCCAAAGAAGCAACCTGTGCAAGTTTTATGTGCACCCAGCAGGGGTCTGAGTGTGACATCTGGGACGGCCAGCCGGTGTGTAAATGCCGGGACCGCTGCGAGAGGGAGCCGCACTTCACCTGCGCCTCCGACGGCATGACATACTACAACAAGTGCTACATGGATGCAGAGGCGTGCTCCAAGGGCATCAGCCTCTCTGTTGTCACGTGCCGCTTCCACCTCACCTGGCCCAACACCAGCCCCTCACTGCCCCAGGCAACCACTCTCCGTCCCACCACTGCTCCCCTGCAGGCGACTATCCCACCTCCCACTGAGCCTCAGCCCCCCGTGGTGGTCAGTAATCCTGCTCAACAGACTGTAAATGTGGGGGACACAGCTAGCTTCCTGTGTGATGTGACAGGCCGACCCCGCCCGGAGATTACCTGGGAGAAGCAGCTGTCAGATGGACTCGAGAGGGTGACCATGAGGCCCAATCATGTGCGGGGGAACATGGTGGTCACAAACATCGGTCAGCTGGTCATCTACAACGCCCAGCCACACGATTCAGGCGTCTACACCTGCACGGCTCAAAACCCATCTGGCTCTGTGAAGGCCAACCACCCGCTCACTGTGCTGCCCACAGAGGTGCTTCAAACTCCTGAGCCCAAGAACCTGACCCGCTGCCTGCCAGAGGAGTGTCTGAAACCCCCTGACAGCTCAGAGGATTGTGGGAGTGAGCTGGAAAAAGTCAGCTGGTACTATGAGCCCAAGACCAACAACTGCTTCTCCTTTACACACTGCCACAGCAACAACAACAGCCAGTCATCCAGGAAGGTGTTTGACACATACGAGGAGTGCATGCAGTGCTGTGGTCCGGAGCTGTCGGGCCCCTGTGGGCTCCCCAGCCTGCAGGGGCCCTGTAAGGCGTATGAGCCACGATGGGCCTACAGCAGCACACTGCGGCAGTGTCAGTCCTTCATCTACGGAGGCTGCGAGGGGAATGACAACAACTTTGAATCTAAAGAAGCCTGCGAGGAGATGTGCCCCTACCCGAAAAACCACCACTGCAAGGCCTGCAAGCCGAGAGGCAAGATGGTAACGAGCTTCTGCCGGAGTGACTTCGTCATCCTGGGTCGCATGACAGAGCTCACAGAGGAGAAGGACTCAGGTCATGCCCTTGTGTCTGTGGAAGAGATCCTCAAGGACGAGAAGATGGGTCTCCGCTTCTTTGGCAAGGAGCCTCTTGAGGTCACTTTTCTCAACATGGACTGGAACTGCCCGTGCCCGAACATCACAGGCGCCGCTGCAGAGGGACAGGTCATCATAATGGGCAACGTTAATGACGGCATGGCCGTCCTGCAGCCTGAGAGCTACGTGGGCGCTTCCAGCCCTCGTCGGGTACGGAAACTGAAAGAGGTCATCTCTAAGAACACATGTGACATTCTCAAAGCGATCACAAACAGCCCTCAGTAGGGTTCGAGTTATCATCTGTACGTAAAGTTTAGAGTCAGAAACAACAAGCTGAAAACTTCTGAACATTCACTGCAGTAATGTTTTGTGTGTTTGAATTTTAAGGCCATTCCTGTTACATTTAATGGAACTATTTCTGTTTCTGAAAGTTTTCAGGAGCTCCTGATGAGAAATCCTGTCATATGACATTTTGTATGTTTTCATGTGGTCTGTTTTGCAGCAGAGCTTTTTTGTTATGGTGTGGCCATTGGTGTTGTTGATTGAAATACCATGTATGTGAACACAAGAGACATCCATCATGATCTTCTAGATCTTTCAACCCCCAGACTCTGTCTTCCCTCATGCCCTCTCCTGCCGCCAGCAGAAATGGAGCTTGCAGACTTTGGCATTGAAGCACAAGACACAAACAAGTTTGATGTTAATGTACATAATGTAACTGTCTTTTGATTGTATAATTTCCCAGCTGTATTTCTACTTGACACTTTACTTATTTTAACTTCAGACATTTAGTCTGTATTTCACACATCACCTTTGCAGCGTATTGGACATGAAATATGACAATGTAGATTTGGTTCATCCAAATGAATAAGTTGTAATATATTTTTTTAGATGCTCCATTTTCTCATAATAAGTCATGTTATGTTTTGTTCTATTTTCTCTTATTTCTTGGCTATTTATTACCATGTAAGCGTTTCTTCTTTTTTTTTTTTTTTTTTTTTTTTTTTTACCTCACATCATTTCTAAAATTAAATGGAATTTTGTATAATTTTGTGTAATTTGTGAAGAAAATAAAGATCCAATATTTTTCTTCAGTGTCCTTTTACTCCATTTTCTTTGTATTTATCTATGTAATACTGAATTATATCACAATTTTAGGGCTGACTGAATGGTTTTATTTCATGAATAGGGATAATAGATATTGACTGTGTGTATTCAAATGACCCTTTCACCTTTTTCTGGCTACTTTATACATGCTGGATGACAGAGTGCAGCTGCTTGGTTTACCTGTGTGGCTCCTCTGACAGGCTGTGATAAAAGAGACGAGGGAATA